>NW_026478766.1:0-25835 GCF_026875155.1 Cherax quadricarinatus | reverse complement strand
CTTCCATTTTTTAAAAAAATTATGATTTTAATTATACCACTAGATTTTTATTATTATAATAAAAAAGAAGGCGCTAAGCACAAGGGCTTTACAGCGCTGCTATAAACCACTAGAAATTGCTGCGTCGTTATGGTGGTAAAATCGTGAACAGATCCAATAATATATAAACTCTAAAATTGTTTAAATATTTCATAAATTTAATGTTTATTTTAAACCATAAATTTTTGGACAAATTAATCATGGGTTTAATCATCGTGGAGTGTTAGATCTACAGCACTAGTTATTAGTTTAATTAAAGTTTGTTAAACACACTCACACCCAGGGGTGTAGGGGAGGTGATCAACGTGTTTCAGAGGCACTTTTTTGGGTCCAGGAACTGAGTCCCAACATTTTTGTTTCCTAATAAATTATTAATATTGACCTTTTTTACAATGTAATGATTTAGGAATAATAATAAGTTAATTACCAGTTATGACATGAAGCTTCACACACAACCTGACATATATTTACCGTTCTTCTGTACACTGTGTATGTATATAGTGTTTATGTGTAGTAATAACTTTTTCCTGGAGTTTACCTGGAGGGGAGTTCCGGGGTCAACGCCCCCGGGCCCGGTCTGTGACCAGGCCTCCTGGTGGATCAGAGCCTGATCAACCAGGCTGTTGCTGCTGGCTGCACGCAAACCAAAGTACGAGCCACAGCCCGGCTGATCAGAAACTGACTTGAGGTAATTGTCCAGTGCCAGCTTAAAGACTGCCAGGGGAATGTTGGTAATCCCCCTTTATGTGTGCTGGGAGGCAGTTAAAGTCTGGGGCCCCCCTGACACTTATTGTATGGTCTCTTAACGTGCTAGTGACACCCCTGCTTTTCATTGGGGGGATGGTGATCGTCTGCCAATTCTTTTGCTTTTGTAGTGAGTGATTTTCGTGTGCAAGTTCGGTACTAGTCCCTCTAGGATTTTCCCAGGTGTATATAATCATGTATCTCCCCCCTCCTGCGTTCCAGGGAATACAGGTTTTAGGAACCTCAAGCGCTCCCAGTAATTGAGGTGTTTTATTCTCCGTTATGCGCGCCGTGAAAGTTCTCTGTACATTTTCTAGGTCGGGCAATTTCACCTGCCTTGAAAGGTGCTGTTAGTGTGCAGCAATATTCCCAGCCTAGATAAAAACAAGTGACCTGAAGAGTGTCATCAGGGGCTTGGCCTCCCTATTTTGAAGGTTCTCATTATCATCCGGGTCATTTTCTAGCAGATGCGATTGATACATGTTATGGTCCTTGAAGGTGAGATCCTCCGACATGATCACTCCCAGGTCTTTGACGTTGGTGTTTCGTCTTTTTTGTGGCCAGAATTTGTTTTTGTACTCTGATGAAGATTTAATTTCCTCATTTTTTACCATATCTGAGTAATTGAAATTTTTCATGGGTTGAATTTTCTTATTGTTTTTCTGTAGCCCACTGAAAGATTTGGTTGATTGTCTGCCTGGAGCTTTGCAGTGTCTGAAATTTGGAAAGACACTGTCATGCAGATTCGGGTGTCATCTGCAAGGAAGGGACACGGTGCTGTGGTGACATCCTTGTCTATGTCGGATATGAGGATGAGGAACAAGATGGGAGCGAGTACTGTGCCTTGTGGAAACAGAGCTTTTTACCGTAGCTGCCTCGGACTTTACTCTGTTGACGATTACTCCTCTGTGTTTGTTAGTGGGGAAAAATTATAGATCCATCGACCGACTTTTCCTGTTATTCCTTTAGCAGCATTTTGTGCGCTATTACGCCATGGTCACACTTGTCGAAGGCTTTTTGCAAAGTCTGTATATATTACATCTGCATTTCTTTTTGTCTTCTAGTGCATTTAGGACCTTGTGTAGTGAACCAATAGTTGAGACAGACAGGAGCGACCCGTTCTTAAACCCATGTTGCCCTGGGTTGTGTAAACTGATGGTTTCTAGATGGGTGGTGATCTTGCTTCTTAGGACCCTTTCAAAGATTTTTATGATATGGGATGTTAGTGCTATTGGTCTGTAGTTCTTTGCTGTTGCTTTACTGCCCCCTTTGTGGAGTGGGGCTATGTCTGTTGTTTTTAGTAACTGAGGGACGACCCCCGTGTCCATGCTCCCTCTCCATAGGATGGAAAAGGCTCGTGATAGGGGCTTCTTGCAGTTCTTGATGAACACAGAGTATGTATGTATATAGTGTTTATGTGTAGTAATAACTATGTATGTATATAGTGTTTATGTGTAGTAATAACTATGTTTCTTGAAAACACTTATAACTTTAATATTTTACAACAAAACTAATATAAGACATCAACACACAAGAGAAATAGTTATGTATTACAACTGTTGTCAGTCTGTTATAGTTGAGCCAAGTTATGTTTGTGTAGCTACAAGAGTGAGGAAGATGTAACTACAAGAGTGAGGAAGATGTAACTACAAGAGTGAGGAAGATGTCACTACAAGAGTGAGGAAGATGTCACTACAAGAGTGAGGAAGATGTCACTACAAGAGTGAGGAAGATGCAACTACAAGAGTGAGGAAGATGTCACTACAAGAGTGAGGGAAGATGTCACTCAAGAGTGAGGAAGATGTAACTACAAGAGTGGGAGATTTTCCTACAAGAGTGAGGAAGATGCAACTACAAGAGTGAGGAAAAATGTCACTACAAGAGTGAGGAAGATGCAACTACAAGAGTGAGGAAGATGTCACTTTCAAGAGTGAGGAAGATGTAACTACAAGAGTGAGGAAGATGTCACTACAAGAGTGAGGAAGATGTCACTACAAGAGTGAGGAAGATGCAACTACAAGAGTGAGGAAGATGTCACTACAAGAGTGAGGAAGATGTAACTACAAGAGTGAGGAAGATGTCACTACAAGAGTGAGGAAGATGTCACTACAACGTGCCGGTTCTCTGAACTATTCATCTTAAAAATTACGGTATATGTGCTCGTGTATATATACAAAGAGATATTGTCTCTCTTTTTATATAAGCGAGAGACGTTCTATTGTATATTTCACATGTTTGACTGTGTATATAACCCTTAGTTAATTAATCACTGTTTTTGTATTAAAAATTTTTCTTAACCGGTGTTGTAGTAGATAGACTTTAAACCCCCCTTAACCAACCATGGAGACAAAAAAACGAGAGGTTGTGTAATATTCATACATCCAAGGACCTCCAGCTTGAGTTAAGAGGCCAAAATATAGAACCTCTCACTCTCCTCAGCCCCAGACGTTGTTTTAACCTCTTAAAAAAAAATAATAATAATAATAATAAAAAATTAAAAAATTTTTTTAAAAATTTCTTTTATTCCCTTCAAGTACAGGGATAAAAAATTAAAACCCCGGGCCCCCATAGTTTAACTTTGAAGGGACATACTACAAATGAAAGAAGGTTCAATTTTTTTCCCCGGGATGCAAACTTTTCCCAAAAGGGGGGGGCCACGGGTTACTCCCCCTTCCCACCCTTGTTCCTCACCCCTCAATCGGGAAATAAAAACAAGGATGTCAGCCCCCAGCACCGTGTTTTCCCTTTTGCAGAGGGGACTAGGAAAACTGCAGGGGGGGCCGGGTTTCCCCTTTTGCGGGGGACACGGGCGGCTCCAGGGGACATAAACCCAAAAATTTTTTCATTTGGGCCCTGCAGAAAAACAATTTAAAATTTTCCCCGATGAAAAAAATTTCCCTTTAACAAAGATATGGAAAAACATGGGGGAAATAAAATTCTTCTTTCCAGAGTTAAAAAAAAAAATTCTGGCCACAAAAATGGGGAGGGGGAAACACCAAACGCCCAAAAAAACCGGGGGAAGTGACCCAATGTGGGAAAGGAAATTTTCCCTTCAAGGACCTTAAAAACCATTTTTCCCCCAAACCAAATTTTAAAAAAAAAGGGAAGGATGGTTAAGGGAAAAAAACCTTAAAAAACTAGGGAGGCCAAAGCCCATGAGGGGGACACTTTTTCAGGGCACTTGTTCTTTTTTGGGGGCTGGAATTTTTGTTTCCCACACTAACGGGACCTTTAAAGGGGGGCCAGGTAAAAATTCCCCCACCTGGGAAAAATGTACAGAGAATTTTCCCCGGCGGCAAAAAACGGAGAAAAAAAAAAAAAAAAAAAAACCAAACCTAAATTAAATGGGGGTGCTTGAGGTTCCAAAAAACCGGGAAATTTCCCGGGAAAACGCAGGAGGGGGGAAAATTTTTTTGATTATTTTTACCCCCCCTGGAAAAAAATTCCTAGGGGGGACTAGAAACCCAAAAATTGCAAAACAAAAAAATCATCCCCTACAAAAAAGCAAAAGATTTGGGAAAGAAAAAATCCCCAACCCCCCCCAAAAATAAAAAGGGCGGGGGGTGTCACTAGCACTTTTAAGGGGGCCCAACAAAAAAGTGCCCGGGGCCCCGGGGGATGTTTAATTTGCCCCCCGGCCAAAACATAAGGGGGTTTTCCCCAAACGGGGCCCCCTGGAAATCTTAAAAGCGGGGGCACGGGGAAAAGCACCTAAAGTGGGTTCCGGGATAAACCCGGGGCTTTTTGGGCTCTTTTACTTTGGTTTGCGTGCACCCACCCGAAAAACGGGCCCGGGTTGATCAGGTTTTTTCTGTCCACCAGGAGGGCCTGGTCACAGCCCGGGGGCCGCGGGGGGCCTTTTGGCCCCCGGAAAAAAAAAAACTCTCCCCCGGGTTTAAAAATTCCAAAGGTAAAAAAAAACCGGGGCCACTAACCCCCAGGAAACCTTTTTTTAATGTTTGGGTTAAAAAATGGACGGGCGGGTGTTTTTAAGGAAAAAACCCCGGTTTAATTTTTTCACTCTTTTAACCGGGGAGGTCCAAAAACCAGGGGACCTAAAGTGTGTGAGTGTTTTAAAAAAGGGGTTTTTTTTTCGGGAGAGGGCCCGGGAAGATTTTTGGGGGGTTCATGCCCCCCCCATGACCCCCAAATCCCCCCTTCACATTTTAAAGAAATTTTTTGGGTTGGGGTTTCGGGGCCCGGCCAAGCAAAAAAAAAGCCCGGGTTTCAAAAGCCAGGGGGGGGAGGTTTATGTGTTTTTAAACGAGAAAAATAAAAAAGAAAAAAATTTAAAATTTTTTTCTTTCCCCCCAAAATGGGTGGACTAAAAACCTGTAAAACACATGTTTTTTATTTTTTGTGGGGGGAAGGGCCAAAAACCCATTTGCTAAACCCACCTGGGGGGAAAGCCTAAAAAAACCCGTGTTTTAATGGAAAGAGAGGGGGGGGGAGGGAGAGCAATAGGTTTTTGACCCCTAAGATTTTTCCAGGGGGGACTGGGGTTGGGGAAAACCTTTTAAATGGCGGGAAGGGTTTCCTTTTACCTTCTAAAAAAGGGTTTTCCTACCTTTTTAAAAAAGGGCCCAAATTTTGGGGGAAAGGGTTTCCTTTTCCTTAAAGGGTTTTGGGAACTATCTACAACAGAGGGTAAAGAAATTTTTACATTTTTGGTTTAGGGGAGGTTTTTTAAATTCTGTGTTTTAAAACCTGGTGGGGTTTTGAGAGGGGGCAGGTGGGGTTAGGGTGCCATAAAAAAACAAGGAATTGGATCCTTTTTTTACACCCACGGAAAAAAAATTTGGGAAAAGGGGAAACGCGGATCGTAAAACCCCTTTTTAAAAATTGCTAATGGGTGTGTGTGTGTTGGGGTGTGTGTGTGTGGGGGGGTGTGTGTGGGTTTTGTTTTGTGTGTTTTGTGTGTGTGGGGTTGTGTTTTGTGTGTGTGTTTTGGGGTGTGTTTGTGTGGGGTGTTTTTTTTTAAATTTTATCCTTTCTTTGTCTGGATTTAAAACTCTTTTCCTTAGTTAAATTTAATTTATTTTTAAAAACCTTGGGTTTTGTTGCTAGGGGGTTTTCCTCTTTTCCCCCTTTTCCTGTCCCCTTTTTTTTGGGTTTTTTAAAAATTTTTTCCTGTTTCTTTTGGCCTTTTTGGGTTGCAAAGGTCCTTCCTTGGGCCTTCCCCCAGGGTTTTTTTGTCCTCCCTTCGGGGGCCCCAGTGGGCCCTTCCGGGCAGTGTTTTCTTTTTCTTTTGGGCCCTTTACCCCCAACCATTACTACGTTTTTTTCCGGGAAACCCCACCTTTTTTCGCCCTTTTGTTTTTTATTCCCAAATTAAATCCCCTTTATTTTTGCCACTCTTTTACTTTTTTACCTACAAATACTCCCACTATTTTACATGGTATTTTACCACTACTACTACTGCTACTACCACCACTACTACTACCACTACTACGCTACCACTACTACTACTACAGCTACTACCACTATTACTACTACTTCTACTACTACCACTACTACTGCTACTAGCACTACTACTACTGCTACTAGCACTACTACTACTGCTACTACCACTACTACTACTAGTACTACTACTACTACTACCACCACTACCACTACTACCACTACTACTACCACTACTACCACCACTACTACTGCTGCTACTACTGCTGCTACTACCACTACTACCACTACCACTGCTACTACTGTTACTGTCGTGGTACTGTTACTGTCATGGTATTGTTACTGTCATGGTACTGTTACTGTCATGGTACTGTTACTGTCGTGGTACTGTTACTGTCAGTCATGGTACTGTTACTGTCGTGGTACTGTTACTGTCATGGTACTGTTACTGTCATGGTACTGTTACTGTCATGGTACTGTTACTGTCGTGGTACTGTTACTGTCGTGGTACTGTTACTGTCGTGGTACTGTTACTGTCGTGGTACTGTTACTGTCGTGGTACTGTTACTGTCATGGTACTGTTACTGTCGTGGTACTGTTACTGTCGTGGTACTGTTACTGTCATGGTACTGTTACTGTCAGTGGTACTGTTACTGAGTCGATGGTACTGTTACTGTCATGGTACTGTTACTGTCGTCTGGTACTGTTACTGTCATGGTACTGTTACTGTCATGGTACTGTTACTGTCATGGTACTGTTACTGTCGTGGTACTGTTACTGTCGTGGTACTGTTACTGTCAGTCATGGTACTGTTACTGTCATGGTACTGTTACTGTCATGGTACTGTTACTGTCGTGGTACTGTTACTGTCATGGTACTGTTACTGTCGTGGTACTGTTACTGTCATGGTACTGTTACTGTCATGGTACTGTTACTGTCATGGTACTGTTACTGTCGTGGTACTGTTACTGTCATGGAACTGTTACTGTCATGGTACTGTTACTGTCATGGTACTGTTACTGTCGTGGTACTGTTTACTGTCAGTCATGGTACTGTTACTGTCATGGTACTGTTACTGTCATGGTACTGTTACTGTCGTGGTACTGTTACTGTCAGTCATGGTACTGTTACTGTCATGGTACTGTTACTGTCATGGTACTGTTACTGTCATGGTACTGTTACGTCGTGGTAACTGTTACTGTTGTACTGTTACTGTCATGGTACTGTTACTGTCATGGTACTGTTACTGTCGTGGTACTGTTACTGTCGTGGTACTGTTACTGTCGTGGTACTGTTACTGTCGTGGTACTGTTACTGTCGTGGTACTGTTACTGTCGTGGTACTGTAGTGTGGTACTGTTACTGTCGTGGTACTGTTACTGTCGTGGTACTGTTACTGTCGTGGTACTGTTACTGTCGTGGTACTGTTACTGTCATGGTACTGTTACTGTCATGGTACTGTTACTGTCGTGGTACTGTTACGTCGTGGTACTGTTACTGTCGTGGTACTGTTACTGTCGTGGTACTGTTACTGTCGTGGTACTGTTACTATCATGGTACTGTTACTGTCGTGGTACTGTTACTATCATGGTACTGTTACTGTCGTGGTACTGTTACTGTCGTGGTACTGTTACTGTCGTGGTACTGTTACTATCATGGTACTGTTACTATCATGGTACTGTTACTGTCGTGGTACTGTTACTGTCGTGGTACTGTTACTGTCATGGTACTGTTACTATCATGGTACTGTTACTATCATGGTACTGTTACTGTCGTGGTACTGTTACTATCATGGTACTGTACTGTCGTGGTACTGTTACTATCATGTATGTTACTGTCGTGGTATGTTACTGTCGTGGTACTGTTACCGTCGTGGTACTGTTACTATCATGGTACTGATTACTGTCGTGGTACTGTTTACTGTCGTGTACTGTTACTGTCATGGTACTGTTACTACAGGGTACTGTTCTTATCATGGGTACTGTTACTGTCGTGGTACTGTTACTATCATGGTTACTGTTCTGTCGTGGTTCTGTTACTATCATGGTACTGTTACTATCAGGTACTGTTACTATCATGTAACTGTTACTATCATGTACTGTTACTATCATGGTACTGTTACTTTCATGGTACTGTTACTATCAGTACTGTAACGTCGTGTACTGTTACTATCATGGTACTGTACATCAGGTACGTTACGTCTGGTAACTGTTACTATCATGGTACTGTTACTATCATGGTACTGTTACTATCATGGTACTGTTACTATCATGGTACTGTTACTGTCTGGTACTGTTACTATCATGGACTGTTACTATCACTGTACTGTATACTATCAGTACTGTTACTATCTGACTGTACTATCATGGTACTGTTACTATCATGGTACTATACTATCAGGTACTGTTACTGTCGTGGTACTGTTACTATCATGGTACTGTTACTATCATGGTACTGTTACTATCATGGTACTGTTACTATCATGGTACTGTTACTATCATTGTACTGTTACTATCATGGTACTGTTACTATCATGGTACTGTTACTATCATGGTACTGTTACTATCATGGTACTGTTACTGTCGTGGTACTGTTACTATCATGGTACTTTTACTGTACGTCAGGTACTGTACTGTCGATGGTACTGTTACTGTCTGGTACGTTACTGTCATGGTACTGTTACTGTCATGGTACTGTTACTGTCGTGGTACTGTTACTGTCATGGTACTGTTACTGTCAGTCATGGTACTGTTACTGTCATGGTACTGTTACTATCATGGTACTGTTACTATCATGGTACTGTTACTATCATGGTACTGTTACTGTCGTGGTACTGTTACTATCATGGTACTGTTACTGTCATGGTACTGTTACTGTCATGGTACTGTTACTGTCATGGTACTGTTACTGTCATGGTACTGTTACTGTCGTGGCACTGTTACTGTCATGGTACTGTTACTGTCGTGGTACTGTTACTGTCATGGTACTGTTACTATCATGGTACTGTTACTATCATGGTACTGTTACTATCATGGTACTGTTACTATCATGGTACTGTTACTGTCATGGTACTGTTACTGTCATGGTACTGTTACTGTCATGGTACTGTTACTGTCATGGTACTGTTACTGTCGTGGTACTGTTACTGTCATGGCACTGTTACTGTCATGGCACTGTTACTGTCGTGGCACTGTTACTGTCATGGCACTGTTACTGGTTAATGGGCACTGTTTACGTCGTGGAGCACTGTTTATACTGTCATGGCACTTTGCTGACTGTGGTGGTTTTTACTGTTACTGTCGTGGCACTGTTACTGTCATTGGCCACTGTTACTGGTCGTGGCCACTTTGTTTTTTTTACTGTCATGGGCACTGTTAACCATCCGTGGCATGGTTTACTGTCGTGGCCCACCTGTTTCACTGGTTCATGGGGCACTGTTAACTGTTCGTGGCCACACTGGTTTACGGTCGTGGCAACTGTTAACTATTCATGGGGACATGTTTTACTGTCATGGGGCACTGTTAATGTCATGGCACTGTTACTGGTCATGGCCACTGTTTTAACTATCATGGCCGAACTTGTTTACTATCATGGCCACTGTTACTTTGTCGGTGGCACTGTTACTGTCATGGGCATTTTTACTGGTCATGGCACTTGTTACTGTCGTGGCACGTTAACTATCATGGCACTGTTATGTCATGGCACTGTTACTATCATTGGCACTGTTAGCGGTCATTGGCATTGTTTAACTATCATGGCACTTGTTACTATCTTGGCACTGTTTACTGCGTCATGGGCAAGGTTTTATATCATGGGACACTGGTTGAACTGATCAGGGGCTTGTGACTGTATGGTGCACTGTGGCCTTTTATAATAAATATTTTACAAAAAGGTGAGTAATCAGATAATTTATTATCTTAAAAAAATCACAATCCCGTTTTCTTTTAATATTTAATGTTAAATATTTGTATTTGTTTTTGTGGGAAGTGAATTGATGTTTATTATTATTTAGTATTATTATTATAAATCAAAATGAAGCGCTAATAGGGCCACAAGGGAGGACTTATTCGCAGCGGTTGGCAGGGGCGGAAGGAAGCGAGGGCATTCTAGGTGCAAAAAAAGGTGGAAGATGGATGGAGTTACAATAGTAGGCTTACGGGATAACAAGGGCGGGTTAGTGGGATGGTGAATTAGGAGTTAATAAGTAGGCTCATGACTAGAGACTGAACTTGAATAAGGGGCTGAGGGGTGATGCGAAATAGTATTCAATCAGGAGTTTGTGGAGTGAATTGCAGATACGTTGTCAAAGAGAAAAGTCAATGAAAGAGAGTTTCAGGAGTAATAGGGGGTCCATCAAGCGAAGAAGGGAAAAGGTATAAAGGAGAGGGAGGATAGTAGTAAAAACGAGGACCGGGGGACGTTGGTGTTAAATTTCTGCAGTGTGCTCGTTGATAGAAGACAGGCAGTCTAACAGAATGGGGCTAATAGATTCTGGGAAATAAAAAACTTGACCACTGTACAAGGGAGGAGGGCATAATAAAAAAACAGGTTGGGCCTCTCCATGAGATTACCCATGAGTAGATGAGTGTGGCCAAATGCCAAAAGGCGGGGAGAGAGTGGTCTCCCAATTTCGGCACTGAGGGACAAAGAAGGTAGCGGCAGTAACGCTATCGCTAGGTTTAATAGATTGAATGTTGGTTGAACGTGCATCATTATGTTGACCAAAGTCTGGATTGGCCCAAAACGGGTGCGAAGGTGGGTGAGCTATTTGCAGCAAAAAGAGTCCAGAAAGTGGAAAATGCACCCGGGATAGGAAATATGTGGTAGGTCATTAGGTACTGCGTGAAGTCGCAGGCTGGGTATGCCTGTTTTTGCCATGTAGGTCGGAACAGGGGGGAGGGGACCAGGGGGAACCAACAAACAAAAAAAAAAAACAATAAATCTTTTGTTTGGTGAGAGGAATGTACGCGGTATGCATGAGTTGGGATACGGGAGGAACTAGGGGGGTTGAGGATGTTATTTCAAATTTTCGTTTAGCCTGGTTAGGGTAGCACTAAGGGGAGTCTGATGACTACTACACAAATGATTAATGACTCCACCAGGCTTAGATGCGATTACGAATTAAGTGCGGCAAGGAATGGCATACAGTTGCAGCAGGTACAAAATAAAGTGTGTCTGCAGCGCGAAAGATTAGTAAATGCCCCCGCACGACGCCGTGTGCCGGGAAAAAAAAAAAAGAAACCACTGCTGCGAAAGCCGGGGGTCCCGCCGATGAAGACCTTAGGAAGCCCTCTGGTGTACACAAGCGGTGGCATGAGGATTGGAGTGGAAATTGATCAAGGAAAAAAAGTATGGCGGGAAGCCCCACGTAGGCAGTTGGAGCTTGCGAGCACGGTGGGTAGTGTGGAGAAAAAGTTTACAGGGACCCGATCAGCTGGGAAAACGTGTCCCAGGGCGGGTGAGGGAATAAGTTGAGATGACCTGTACATTGGTAAAAACTTATAACGGTGGTAAAATGAAGGGGAAGACAAGGAGTGAATGTAGGCGGAAGAGAAAGGGGACGGAAAAATACAGGGGGCGGGGCGAAAACGGAAATACAAAGCGGAAATGTCTACTAATAAATACGGTGGGGGACCATTCTATAATGGGAAGGATGTGATAGATCCGGTGAAAGCCAGGGGTGTTCACTAGCCGTTTAAGGGAGGACCAGACATATGTAAAGTGGTCAGGGAGCCGCGAGGGGGTACTGTTGTAACTGCCTCGCCAGCGTCACACATAAGAGGGGATCCAAACAGGACCCTGGCAGTCTTCATGGGGGGCTTGGCACACTGAAAGCCAACGAAAGTCAGGTTTTTCCTGATCAAGCGGGCTGTGTGCTCGTACGTTGGTTTGCGTTGCAGCCAAGCTAGGGGCAAACGGCTCACTGGTGCTTGGAATTACCAGAGCTTTGATCTACAGGAGGGCCGGTCACATGACCGGGCTGGCCGGGGACGTTGGGGACCCCCCGAATATCTCTCTCCAGGTAAACTCCTGGGTACATAGCAAAAGCATGGGCCCATCAACGGCGAAATCAGACAAGGGATGGAAGTTACGTTATGCTTCTGTATAGAGGGCTGTGTCTCACAGGGGCGAACGGAGCGGAAAATGCCACCATGGCATAAACGTATTTCTTTGGTGATGGTATAGGAGTTAAGGGGTAGGAGCAGAGTAGAAGGAGAGGCAAGCAGGAAATTTAATTCTGGTCATACATATCGTTTGTGTTCGGTATGTAAAACTGTAGGGACTGCCTAATGTAGGGCGGACAGTGCAGAAGTTCGGCGATACAGTCCCAGGAAAGATGGGAGCAAGGGGTTTTTAAGGAATGGTTTGCCGGCTGTGACAAAAGTTGCCCGTAAGAGGAACGCTGTAATGTGAGGTTTTTCAGATAAAAACTACCGGTCAAAGGAGGGGTAAGGGGCCTAGAAAAACACCTGTACCTTGTATTCCACGGTTTCTGGGGATTTACGGGAGCAATTTAGAGATACAAAGGATGATACGGGAAGATATAAAAAAAAGGAGCGTCTAGTGAAAAAAAAGTAATTGGTGAAGTTTTGGTACTGAAAAAAATTTAAAACCAATGCGTGGTGGGCCAAAGTGGGAAAAAAAACACGGTTCGACCACATGCTGGTGAGGGAAGAAGGCTTTGTAGGATGACATGTAGAGATGCACACAAGTAATTGCGAAGTCATTTTTTCAAAACATGATGCCAAAAAATATTGGGGGTGGGAGATAAAACAGAGGTTAAAAATCATTTATAATAGGGCAAAGGAGAAAAAGTGGTTGTGCTTTCGAAGAAAAAAAAATACACATCCTGAGGACCCCACCTTCAGCTTGGGGACGGAAAGTTCCGGGGAACAGGAAAAAAACAATATGACTCGAAACACGAAAATGGGTCTGTTTCAGTTTAAATAAAAGTTCTTTAAGGAAGGATGGTAGTTTGCCTGTCGGGGAGGGCCTATGGGAATGGGCCTGGGGCCAAAAATTATTATTCGCCAAGTTGTTGTTCATATTTGCCCTTTTCTCAAGTGTCAAAAAAAAATATGGCAGTCAAAAACTGAGTGATTATTTTCGCAAAGGGCATTACGAAACATTCGTATTCCAAAGCGTTCAGTAAGGGTGGTCTATGGTAGAAAAAACGACCTTAGACGAAAAAGCTCGCATACAGTTTAGATTTGGGTCGTAGCGGAAGAGACTGTTGTGTGTTCTCTAAATCCCACAATTAAACGTACGATGTTATCGAGGGGGACGTTCCATCCACTTTTGGCCAAAGCGCCACTGTGAGTTTAAAGAGCAAATGGGGGGTGACCGGATAGTGGGGTGTGCATTTCATGTTCCAGTTAGTTTGTATAACGGTTTGCGAAAGTGGAGTAAGACAATGGTGGAATTTGCCACTGTCTGGGTGGAAAGTAAAACTGAGCCTTAACTGTTTGCCCAAAAATAAGATGTGAAGAGGTGTTAAGAGGACGACAAAAGTGGCTGACCGATGCGTAATGTTGTAACATACGAATGATGTTGAAATTGTCGTCAGGATCTGCTACCATTGATCGGACATGAGCTGAGGCGTTTTGCCTCAGTTCTTTGAAGTGTAAAGGAAAAACAATTTATAACTGTTTTCTTCTTTGAGAGGGAAGGAAAAAGTCCAACGGGGTACTAAACTCTCTGCAGGGGGGGGGACTTTGAGGTGAAAGGAAACGAGGGGCAGAGGATGGAAGCCCTCGTGGTGGAAAAATTATGGAACCAGGATGTGTGGCCAAGAATTTTCAAATTGGGGCAACGTCGAGGAAGAGGTTTGTACAATCATAAGTCCAGCGGGACCCCGTAGAACAGGAGCCAGGGTCAGGGAAAGTAGTATTTTTTACCACTCAAAAAAACTGTCCTCCAACTTTTTCCTGGGCTACTGCAACTTAACATAGGAAGAAAGCAAGAGGTGATGGTGTGAAAAACAGTCTTCGCCAAACAGTGATGTTTTCTGAGCTCCACGCAAGGAGATTGGGTGACAGCGGGCGAGCTGATATCGCACGGTTCTGAGAGACAAATTATGTACCAATAGAGTTCCCTACTCAATGTCTAAGTACTATATTGGTACCGGTTAACCTGCCCCCATTGCTGCATCATTTTCAAAATGTTACTGGCACAGAGCCCCCACAAGGAAGGGACCCCAACCAAGCAGCATTTCTGAAGAATTTGCCTGGCTTGAGGTTTGGGTTTAGTATTGAGGAAGCTGCGGTAATAAAAAACTGGACGTCGAGTAGATGTGTAGGAGACGTCTCACAGCAATGGATGGTTGAAAGGGAAGGGAAAATAAACCATCACTTGTAAAGGGTGTCTAAGTGTGAGTTAAAGGATCCCAATTTTGCCCCGAATAAAAATTGCCAGCGCAGGGGGTCGTGATCGAATGGTGGTTAGGAATAGGAAGGGGAGAAAGTATGAATTGATCGGGGAAAAATGCTCTCCGGCATGTACATGTAAAAGTTTGTTCCGGTTAGAAAAAAAACGGGACCAGGTAAAAGTCTAGTGCAGGGAGGAAGAGCAGACTGATAGATCGATGCAGAGAGAGGTATGAAATACGAGGATCAAAATGGGTGGGAGTACCCGTATTTAAAACATGGAGGGGGGGGAGAGGTGAGAAAAGCCTCCAAATGGATGCCACGTGAGTCACAATGGAGACCCCCCCAGAGGAATGGTGGGCATTAAAATCACCAAGTAACAGAAGTGGTGGTGGTAAGGATGAAACAAGAAAGGCAAAGTCGGGATAGAAAATGCTCGAGAAGGAGAGATATAAAGAACATATTGTAAACCAAATTATTCAAGTGGGAACAGGCTGCAAATGTAATGCAGCGAGGTATGGACAAATAGTTGACAGTACGGAATATCATTGTGTAGAAGAAGGACACTTTCATTAAAGGTCCCATCTGGAAAGGATCCGAAAAAATTACAATAAATTATAGCCTGTAGAATAGGTTGGAAGACAGCCGAGTGTAATTTTGGTTCTTGTAAGCAAGCACCAACAGGGGAAAACCTGGAAAGCAACATCTGAACTCACCCCGATTACCCCTTGAGGCTGCGGATATTCCACTGTAAATAGGCCATGATTGGCGATGAAGAAAATACCAGGAATCTGTAGGTAAACGCACCTACGGACTAGGGGGGTTAGAAAGTCACGTGTGGTGGCATTGGAAAAACGTTCAAGTAGCAAAGGGAAAAACGGAGCGTTGCGAAGAATGGGTTGTGAAGATGAGGAGAGGAAGAGAAGGAACAGGAAGTGAATCAGTGTCCATTGAAGGTTTAGTCTCTGCAATATATTCTGAAATGGCTTCAAGTGTTTCTGAATTCAAAGGATGTATGGGAGACCATATTGGAGATAGAAGGAGGAGGGTGAGTAAAGATTGGACAGTAATGGACTGTACCAAGTAGAGGGGGAGGGAAGAGTGTAAGGGACTGGAGATGAAGTGTGGGGGGGGGACCCGAAGAGGCAGAAACCTGGGAGGTGGCAGAAAAGGGAGAAACTTGGGAGGGGACGGGGGTGGAAGGCATAGTATGAGGAGGGTGAATTTCCACACTTGTATTAGAGCCAGAGAGAGGGGAAGAAAATAGGTACAGAGACTGGAAAGGTAAAGTGTGGAGGTGGAAGAAGGGAAGGAAGGGGCAAAGAAGATTTGAGCAATGTGGATTTTTTGGACTTTGAGAAGTAGAGGGGTGATTTGGTATTAAAGGGGTCGTACGAGGTCTTGTCGATACGGGGGGTTTTGAGGAAGGACGCGAAGATGTGAGAACAGAGGAGTTTTAGTGGGGACTTCAGACCCAAAGGACACCCAAAAAGGTTTGGGTTTGCCAAGGGGCTTTGGGAGGGGTAACAACAGAGGGGGCCCACAGAAGAGGGGAAACCCCAGAAGTGGGGGATTTTTTTGGAAACACAAAGAATAGAAACACGGGGTAGTCTCCCTTGGGGCGGAGATGAGTAACTCCCATAGAAATAAGGGAGCCCCTTTTTCCTTTCAAAGGAAAAACGGGTTTCACTTTAAAATTTAAGTAGACCTGGCAACTGCGGGAGTACGAAGGGTGAGCTTCTTTTAAAAAAAAAGGGGCCAAGATGGAGGTTACTGCAAGATGTATTAAAATGGTCTCGGCACCAAAAATGGGGCATTCCCCATAGATTGAATTTTTCCGCTGGGTAAAACCAAAACACCAGCAATTTCTACATTGTTGCGGGTGTAGGTATCCCCCCTTTTCGAACTTGTAAACCCGATTTCCCGCGAAATATACAGAGGACGGGAGTTCTGGGCTGTCAAAATTTAAAACGAGCCACTTTGGGAAAGGGGTAACGCCCTCCCCCCCCGGGCGGGGAGGAAAAAAGGGTGTCTACTTTGGGGAAATTGGGAACCCTGGAGTTCCAGCGTTAAAAAAATGCATTGCCAAAAGACTAAAATTTTCTTTTGGACATGGTATGGGGCAAAAATGACATACCACTACAAGAATTGAGAGAAAGAGGGTTTTTCAAAAAGTGATAGGAGTATTTATCGATTTTTCGAAAGGAGAAAAAGATCATGAGTTTGGGGGTAGCTTTCGGGACAGGGGACGATGCCATACCGCCCCTTGAGAGCATGAAATGAAATATCTCAACCAAAACATGACGCAGGGCACTTTGCCAATCTGGGGTTCAGAAAGGTAGGAAAGAAGAAGAAGTCGGTTTTAAATTAAAAAAATTTAGTCCTTTGTGTGGCCCAAAAAATGAGCATGGAGAGGGAGGTTGACGGGTGGTCTTTTCTAAATAAAAAGGGAAGGTAATAAAAGGGAGCATCATCGGGAAATTTGGGACGTTGGCGTTTAGGAGTAGGACCGGGGATTGGGGCCGGCTTTGAAATGGGGGGGGCCGATTCAAAAAATTGCCAACCGTAGGGGGAGAACCCGGGAAAATAGTAAAAAGAAGCGGGTTCAAAACAAATCAAAGGAGTAGCCCGAACCCCGGGTACCTGAAGGGGGTGGGGAAAAACAGCCCCGCAAGAGTACAGGGGCATCAGGAGTGTCGAAGAGTGGTCAAAACACAAGCGGGTCAAAATGGGGTGTGGTATCAAAAAAGGGGGCCCGGGGGTAGGGGGTTCATGGTTTGGGGTTTCTCCTTGGTTAGGTTACTCCCTTTGTTTTTTGTTTTTAAGAAAAAAAAAAGAAAGAAGAAAAGAAAAAAAAAAAAAAAAAAAAAAAAAAAAAGGGGGGAGGGGGGGGAAAATAGTTCCCAGGAGGAATAAAAGGGGCCCGGGAAATTTCCCTCCGTCCCCAAAGGGGGGCCCTCAGCACCGCTATTAGCGCGTTTGCAGCAGGGGAACCCTTTCCAAACCCCTCCCCTTCATGCCAGAAAACCCAAGAAATTTCCGGGATAGCAACCCACTTCCCGGGAGCTCCCCGGTGGACAAAAGAGAGGGGGGGTTGGATATCCGCCACAAAGCAACCCCCTTTCGGCCACCCCCCCGGAATCCGAAAGGTGGCTTCCAGAGATAACCCGCCCCGAAAGAACCCAAAGCTACCCCGGGTTTTACCGGAGAGGGATGGGGGCCCATCCCCGGGCCCAACCCAGTTCCACAGCAAACTACGCCACCGCCAAAAACCCTAAACCGGAATGGGAGGGCCCCCGGTGCCTTTCCCCTACCTAGGAACTGCGCGCCTATGGGAAAAATTCCCAAAGGCCAAAAAGGGGAAAGGGGCAAAAGGGGGGGTGGGGAGGAGGAGGGGGAAGGGAAAAAAGGGGGAGGATTGGGGAGGAAGGGAAAAAAGGGGAGGATGGGGGGATGGGATAGGGGAGGGGAGAAGGGGGGTTTAATTTGGGTTTCGGTCTGAGGAAGAAGACCGACAGGGCAAATTTCCCTTTCAGCCCAAGAGCCTTTAAACCACGCCAAGGGGGCCCCCCTTGAAGAGGTGGGGGGAATAAGACGAGAGAGAGAGAGAAGGAGAAAAAAACACGTAAACCTGAAAAATAAAAAAAAACAACTGGGATGGGGCTCACGGGCCCGTGTAGGCACGTCCCCCAAAACTTAAAATACAACCTTTTTGCTCACGATGGTGCACCTGAATGCCCTCAGATAGGGTAAGGTTCAGGGTAACCTCCGGGTAACTCCAGGTAACTCCAGGAACCCAACTCACTTAATTTGGAACCCAGAGCAACCCAGAAAGGGTTACCACTATTGTGGTAAGAGTGGGTGGGGGGCCATGCTAAACCTTCCAAGTGAGGGTACAGGGAGTACATCAAGTTGATAAACCCTTTTGTAAGACCACATGGTCCCATTTTTTTAACACACTGCCCCTGTTATTTTTTAGTACGGGGGCCTTTTCCACCGGGGGAATAGCACCCCAGTGTGTTGAGTGGGTGTCCACCCCTGTGTTTAAGTTAGTTAAAATTTTTGACTTCCCTACCTGGTGGATTTTTTGCAAGACTGTCTTCTAGTTGCGTCCCCTCACCATTTTCCCCCTCAACTGCCCTTCTAGTTGTGTCCCTCTTTCATGTCCCCCTCTTTACTGTCTTCTAGTTTTTTTGTTTCCTTTTCCCCCCCCCCCCCCCCCATTCCCCTTCCCCCCCCCCCCCTCACTGTTTCTAGTTGTGTACCTCATCATGTTTTCCCTCAAACTGCCCTTTTTTTTGTTTACCTCATTAATGTCCCCCTATACGCTTCTAGTTGTGACCTCACAAGTCCCCCCTCATACGGGTTTTCCCTAGTTGTGTACCTCATTCATGTCTCCCTCAACTGTCTTCAAGTTGTGTACACAAATACCCCCTTGGGGGTTTCACACTTTCACCCACTAAACCCCCCATTTACCATAAAAAAATTTTAAATCCAGCCCTTAAAAATAATAAATTCCTGTTATATTTCCCAATACTGAAATATATACTGGGGCCAAAACAAAAGCATTCATTTTGCAAAAACTCAAAAAAGAAATTTTTAACTTGCCATAATACCTATTACCTCAAATTTGGGAATTTTTTAAATTAAGAAAAAAAAAAGTATGCCCAAAATGCCTACCCTGCTAAGCTTTCTATGGTAAAACTCTGTAACCCAAAAATTTTTACTAAAAGTAAACCAAACAAAAACCCAAAAATTTCTTTTAAACCCCGCATTGAAATTCCTTATAGAAAATAAACTTGGAATTCATGTTCCCTCTTATTTTCTTCCAACACCACATAAGAGCCCTTTTCCGGGCCATGAAGTTAAACAGTTCTCATTGTTTCCTCTTTAAAACACCCGGGTCATCCCTGGCTCTTGTTCATCAGTACATTTGTTATACACAGTTAGGTTGAGAACATCGCCTCACCTGACTGTTTACAACCCCTTAATAATGATGTGTCAATTTTGTACGTGCCTTCCTCTCCTGCCCTCCCCTTTGACCTCTCCTGACCTATCCTTTCCCCTCCTAAACTTTTCCTCCTCCTCTTTCCTCTCTTTACACTTAATTCAAATAAATAAACAGATCTGCTAACCTTTTTTTAACCCCCCCCAACCCCCCCTGGCCGTACATTGCGGGTTTCACATTTAGCACAGAACGCTTAATCCCCCTAAAATTTGATGTAGTGGAAGTTTTAGCAGTAAAGGTGAAAACCCAAAAACCCTATTTCATTTTTGGTGGGTCTACAAGCCCCCGGGATGCAACACCCCAGCAATTCCAGGAACAGCTTTTAAAAAATTGGGCCCAAACGGGTCTGGAAAATTTTCCAGCCCCTTCCCCCAAACATCTTGCTCCGGGGGGATTTCAACTTAAGGCCCCAAAAATTTGGGGGGAATATAGAAAATTAATATTTTTGCAGTAAAACAACAGGGGGCCAGCTTGATAAAAACCCCACACTCCACGAGTTTTTAAAAATCTTGAAAAAAAATTTCAATTTAAACCAGAAAAATAATAGACCTACAACTGGAAAAAACACTAGACCTCACTTCACTAACAATGATGATCTATAAAAAATGTCACCATATCAAAAAAAAAATATACTCAGATCCCCCCCCCCAAAAATTTGAGGTTCAGCATGTATGCGTGGAGCCCCAGACCGAAAAAATGAAATATTTCCCGATGGACTTTCCCACAAAATTCAACTTCAATAAAAAAAAACATAAAGGGGGCCCAAAAGAAAACCAAGTCCCTAACCGATAAAAGCGGGAAGATACACTAAGCAACACACCCCCCAAAAATTATGCCTAAACAGTTTAAAACCGGGGGCACCCCGAGTATGCACAAGGCTTTTCCTCTAAAAAAGGAGGAGTAGATGAAAAATAAAAAGGGAAAAGGCGTCCTTTACAGGCGACGGAAAAGAATAACAGAGCGGCTAAAAGAGTCCCAAAATATCTGAAATGCGTAGGGAGACAATGGTCGAGAATAGCAAGCAAACGAAATTAAAACTTTTAAAAAAATTTTTCCCCCTTTTGGAGTCAGGGGAAACGCGGGGAAAAACAAAAACCATAAATGAAATTTGAAAGAAACCCAAAAATAATTTTTCCCTTTCCATTGCCAAAACAAAAAAAAAGAAAAAACGTCCAGTATTGGGCCCCCCTTTAAAAATTAAAAAAGATGGGTCCATACACCGATGACACCAAAGGGAAAAGAGTGAGCTACTCAAAATCCCCCAAAAAAATTTTTTTTTAGCCCAAACCGCTAACCAGACCCGAGAGTCGGAAAAATTTAAAAAGAATTTTTTTTTGAGAGAGCCACAAAATTTGGTTAACACAAGCCTATTTCCCATGGGTTTTCCTGACGCCAAAAAGACTTCGAACAGGCGTAAATGACATGGCCCAAAGACTCTGCCCCAGGGCCAGCTCATGGAACCGTTTCAAAAAAAAACTGCCCAAAAACCCCCATCACGAGCCTTTTCCAAACCTATGGCCAGGGGCATGGGGCACGGGGGTGTCCCCATTTATAAAAAAAAAACAGGACAAAGCCCCCCTCCACAAAGGGGGGAGTTAAAAACAAACAAAAGAAAATACCGGGCCAATAGCACTAACATCCCCTATCATAAAAAACTTTGAAAGGGGCCCCAAGGGAAACAAAGGGTCACCCCCCATTTTAGAAACCCATTTAGTTACACAACCCGGGGAAAAATGGGTTAGAACAAGGGCGCTCCTGTCCGTCTCAACTAATTTGGGTCCTACGGCAAGGTCCTAAAAAGCACTAGAAGACAAAAAAAATTTCAGATTTAATATATACAGACCCTTTCCCCCCCCCCCAAACCTTCGGGCAAGTGTGAAACCCTGGCGTAATAGCGCACAAAATGCCTGCGAAGGAAAACAGGAAAAATCGGTCGATGGTCTATAATTTCCCCCACTAACAGAAACAGAAAAGTAAGGGGTCAACAGAGTAAAGTCCGAGGCAGTACGGTGAAAAGATCTGTTCCACCAAAGGCACATTTCTAGCTCCCCTCTTGTTCCTCATCCCCATATCCGACATAGACCCAAAGGGTGTCAGCCCCAAACACCGTGTCTTTCCCTTTTTAAGGACCCCCCGAACCTGCAGGGCAGTGTCTTCCCTTGGCAGACCCCTGCAAGGCTCCAGGCGGACATCAAACCCAAATCTTTTTAGTGGGCTGCAGAAAACAATATGAAGTTTCAACGATGAGAAATTTTTAATTAAATCAGATAAAGGTAAAAAATGAGGAAATTAAAAACTTCATCCGAGTACAAAACAAAATTTTGGCCACAAAATAGAGCCCAAACACCAAAATTTAAAGACCTGGGGGGTGGTTTATGTCGGAGGGTCTCACCTTCAAAGGGCCATAACATTTTATCAATCGCATCTTCTAGAAAAATGGGAAAAGGGTGGATAATGAGAACCTTCAAAATAGGGAGGCCAAAGCCCATATGACACTCTTAGGTCCCCTTGTTTTTTTTATCTAGGTGGAAAATTGCAGCACTCAAAACACCTTTCAAAGGGAGGGGGAAATTGCCGACCTAGAAAATGTACAGAAAAAATTCACCGGGGGCCCCATAACGGAGATAAAAAAACCTCAATTACTGGGAAACCCCTTGAGGTTTCTAAAAAAGATTCCCTGGAACGCAGGAGGGAGAGTACTTGATTATATTAAAACCTGGAAAATCCTAGAGGGACTAGTAAACCGGGAAATTGCACACGAAAATCAATCACTTTCGAAAGCAAGATTTTGGGAGAAAGATGCAACCCCCCCCCAATGAAAAGCAGGGGGGGTCACCCAAACACGTTTAAAAACCATACAATAAATGTCAGGGGCCCGAGGAAATGTTTTAACTGCCTCCCGCACACTAAAAGGGGGTTTCCAACAGGGCCCTGGCAAGTTTCCCCAACTGGACTGGAAAGCACCTAAAGGGCAGTTCCCGATCGCCGGGCTGTGGGGTCGTACGTTGGTTTGCGTGCAGCCGCAGCAACAAACCTTTGGGTTTTATCAGGGGCTGATCCAACCCGGAGGCCTGGTCCCCCAGAACCGGGGCCCAGGGGGGTTGACCCCCGAAACTCTCTCCCGGTAAAACCCAGGTATAATCATCATCATAATAATAATAATAATAATAATAATAATAAAAAATTACTATTTTTTTTATTATGGGGGAAAGACACCAAAACTAACCCTTATAGTCGTGCTAAATCGCTATAAAATTTTTATTGTGGTTCATGTTAATGTTTTTAGCGAAGCTACCCGTGTGTTCAGACCAGACCCCCCACGAGGCCCGGGCACCGCCCGGGCCCCGTGGGGGCTGGGCCCCCCGGCCCTCTCAAGGATACAAGTTATGAGAGAGAGGGGAAAAGAGAAGAAAGAGGGGGGAGAGAGAGAGAGAGAGAGAGAGAGAGAGAGAGAGGAAGAGAGAGAGAGAGAGAGTACCCTTTTCCTTTGGGGTTTTGAAAATTACCCGAGGGCCCCCCTTAAAAATGTACTAAACAGTCCCAAAACCAATTAATTGTTACTATAATTCAGACAAACCTTTGGGAAAAAGAGATTTAGGTAAATGAAGGTGAATTACCAGCAGAATCCAAGAATATTAGGTATGAGAGAGGTTGGTTAATGGGGGTTTTAAAAATCCCATTTCCACACTGGGTCCTTAAGGGGCCCCGGTGGTTGGTTAATGGGGGTTTAAAAAATCTATCTAAACCCCAAAGAGGGGGGCTTTTTGTGGTTTTGGTTGGGTTTAAAGGGGTTTAAAGTCTATCAAATACACAGGGTCATTAAGGGCCGCAGGTCACCTTTGGGCCCCAACCAGAACAAAAACTTTAAAAACCTAAAATACTGATTAATGTAAAATACCCGTGTATATACACTGTATAAAATTAATTGTTATATACAATGAGAAAATACCCCCTCACAGTGTATATATATGAGATATACAACCCCCAGTGTTTTTATCACTGAGATATACACCCCCACAGTGTATATAAATTTAGTTTTACAACCCCACCCCTGTATTTTCCCCTGGATATGCACCCACACGTAAAATACTGAGATATACACCCCACCCCTGTATAACACTGAATATACACCCCACACTGTATATACACTGAGATATTAAACCCCAAATGTTAAACATTTAGATATTCACCTCCCCACTGTATATACGAAATATTTCACCCCAAAACGTATATACACTGGGGGAAAAACACCTCACACTGTATATACACTGAGATATGCAAACCCCACAATGTTTTATACTGGGGATATACACCCCACACTGTAAAACACTGAGATAACACCTCACACTGTTTTTACTGAGATATACACTTTACACTGTAAATCAAATGAGATTTGCACCTCACCCCTGTTTTAAAAAAATCTGAATAAAACCCCCCTCACACTGATATACACTTATATAAAACCCCCACACTGTATAAACCCGAGATAAAAACACCTCACACTGGGGATTACTAGATATACCCCTCACCGTAATACTGAATAAACACCTCACACTGTTTATTTCTGAGATATTTTCACCTCCACTGTAATTTTTACTTTAGATATGCACCTCACACTGTATATACTGAGGGAAATTTTTCACCTCACACTGTAAAATACTGGTAACACCCCCCACTGTATATACTGAGATATACACCCCACACTGTAATACTTTAGATAAACCCCCTCACAACTGTTATTCCCCTTTAAAATTTCACCCACACTGTTTTATACAAAATAATTTCCCACACACTGTATATACACTGGGTATGCACCTCACACTGTATATACGAGATATACACCTCACACTGTATATACTGAGATATACCCCCTCACAAATGTATATACACTTTAGATATTTAAAACCCCCACTGTAAACACTGAGAATACAAACCCCAAACTGTATAACACTGAGATATACACCTCACAGTGTATATACACTGAGAATACACCTCACAGTGGGTTTTACCTGAGATATTTCCCTCACAGTGTAAAACACTGAGGGTATACACCTCACATTTTATATTTCCTGAGATTTTTAAAACCCAAAAGTGTAAAAACACTGGATAAAACACCCCACACTGTTATACACGGGGATATACCCTCACACGTTATACACTGAGATATACACCCCCCAATGTAAAAAACATGAGATATACACCCCCCCCCTGTATTTTCCATGAGATAAACACGGGGATATACACCTCACAGTGTATAACCTGAGATATACACCCCACACTGTATATACCCCTGAGATATACACTGAGATATACACCTCACACTGTTAAAATATATGAGATAAAACCTCCACTGTATATTCATCAAAGTAAAACTGCAGACCCCTTTTAAAAAATCTTAAGTTACCCCTCTTTAAATTTTTTTAGAATATTATTTACCAGGCCCAATTTTTATTGCTTTTTATTACGTTATTTAAATTTCTGCTGTTAAATTTCATTTTTGTTATTTGGGGAAAAACTAAAATTTTTTTTATTTTTACCCTGGAGGGGTAAATTAAACAGGTCTGGGCCCCCAAAAAGGGCACATCTCGCTTTCCCCTTCCTGGGTTTTAAAAGTCCCCCGAGGAACCTCAGGTGGGGGGACTAAGGGGTAAGACAGCAAAATAGGAACAGGGCCCGGCTCAGTGTCCCGTGTGCCGGGCAGGGAAGGTTGCCCCCTCCCGCTCTCTTTTTTTTTTTTTTCTGAAAATTTTTCTTAAACTTCAACTTAAAACCAAACTTTTGGGTTTTATTAAAAAAAAAAAAGGCTGGGGGTTTTTTTTTTTTAGAAGACTTGGAGATAAAAGTTTAGGGTTTTTATGGTTTTTTTTCAAAAAACTCGGTTTTTTTGGTTCCAAAATTTTTGAGTTGGAAAAAATTTTTATTTTTAAGGATTTTTTGACCTCGTGACCAGTGAAATTTCTGATGCTTTTAGTACTTTATGCATCTTAGGTAAGTTTTGATGCTATCTTAGATCTTGAGTTTTTTAGTACTTGATTTTTACTTGTATCTTGATGCAACTTTGGTATCTTTTTGCTATCTTAGGTTTTCTTATGCTATCTTAGGTTCTTGATGCCATTTTAGGTTTTGATGTATCTTAGGTATCTTGTGTTGTATTTGTTTTTATCTTAGGTATCTTGTGCTTTAGGGAAGAAATTGATGTTTTTATCTTGATGTTATCTTAGGGATCTTATGCTATCTTAGGTAATTATCTTTAGCTTAGGTAAAAAGTGTCTTGATGCT
>NW_026478761.1:0-10398 GCF_026875155.1 Cherax quadricarinatus | reverse complement strand
TGAAAGAGTCGTTTATCTTGTTAGCTGTGTCAGTGGGATGTAGTGGTGTATATTAGGTTTAGTTAGGACAATATTCTTGGTTTTTCTCAGTTTGTGGGTCCCTAGAATCTGAGAGAGTGTTTTCCAGGTCTTTTTTATATCTCCTCTAGTGTCTGTGAATCTACTGGAGTAGTATAGTTGTTTGGCTTTCTTTATTACTTTGGTGAGAGCTGATGAATAGTGTTTAAGAATATCTTTGTGTATTAAGCCCTGTCTATATTGCTTTTCATATTGGTGTTTCTTGTCAATGGATTTCAGAATGGTGCTGGTTACCATGGGCAACCAAGCCGTTTGTTGTGATCTGTTTTGTTTTTATAGGACAATGTTTGTTGTATAGTCTAAGTAATTTGTTAAGAAAAATGTCTGTCCAGTCATCAATACCATTGGCCTTGGAGAATTCTGTAGGCCAAGTCAACAGTCTCTAGGTCAGCTGTGAACTTCCTTACTGAGGCCTCGTCATGGAGTCTAAATGAGACTTTGTTGTATTCAAGTGGTGGTTTACTAATGTTTGTCAGGAGGAAGGTAGGGTAGTGGTCTGTAGTGCTATCTGTGATTATCCCTGATTTAAGGGGGGCTAGTATATTGGTCCATATGTGGTCTATTATGGTTGCACTTGTCTCAGTGAGCCTGGTTGGTTTAGTTATTGTTGGTATGAGAAGTGTGTTGTTCATATTGTTGATGAAATCAGTTACAGGCTGATCATCTAGTAAGCCAAGGTTGATGTTGAAGTCTCCAGCTAAGAGAAGGTGGTGCTTATTCATTTGTCTGTTTGTTATTAGTGACTTTAATTTCTCACTGAAATTTGGGATGTTTGTGTGAGGTATCCGGTAAATGGCACCGATTGTTATAGGCGTCTTAAGGTTTTTTACAGTAAAATTAGCAAAAATGTATTCCCCATATTCATCACTAAAGCAAGTGGTGCTAAGACAAGATAATTGGTTAGAGTAATAGATTGCAATACCACCCCCAACTTGGTTTGGTCTGCAGTTGTGAATTGCTGTGTATCCTGGTAGAGGGTAGATATCTATTGTGTCCTGCTTAAGCCAGGTCTCAGTAAGAATAATGCAGGAGAAGGGTGTCTTTAGTGATTCAAGGAGTGCTAGGAGGTCATCATAGTGTTTGCTTAAGGACCTGATGTTGTAGTTAAGTACTGATAGACTTTTAGCATTGTTTAGGATAGTGCTGGCTTGTGATGCTGTGTAATAAAGGCAGTTACTTTCCAATAGGTTTTGATTGGGTGTCAGATTATGGAGGTTTAGATCAGGGTCAACGTGATCAATCATCTTCTAGGTTTAAATTATGGTTATTTATATCCTGAGTTGTGTGTTGAGTTCTAGTACTGATATCTGTAGTGGTAGGAAGTTTGGACAAGTATATAGCTAGAGTTTTTGGTCATGTAGAGTATAGTCACTACTACACATAATGAAGTTGATGTTGTCTATGTGTTGTGCTGGAATGAACTAAAGTACAACTAGGTATAAACTAGTAATATAAAAATACAAATTAAAAATAGAACAAGACTCTCACTTGTAATTGCACTAAGGTCTAATAATGACTTTTGTGGAGTCTATGTTTTGAGCTAGAATGAGCTATATACAATAGGTTTAATCTAATAATATAAAAATACAAATTAAAAATAGCACTAGTCTCTCACTAGTAATTGCACTATGGTCTAATATAGTGAATTTGGTATTGACTATGTATTGAGTAGAATGAGCTATGGTACAACTGATTTAATCTAATAATATAAAAATACAAATTAAAATAGCACCGTCTCTCACTAGTAATTGCACTATGGTCTAATATAGTGAATTTGTATTGACTATGTATTGAGCTAGAAAGAGCTTAAACAACTAGGTTGTCTAATAATATAAAAATACAAATTACAAGTAGCACCAGTCTCGATCACTAGTAATTGCAACTATGGCTAGTATAGTGAATTTGGTATTGACTAGTATTGAGCTAGAAATGAGCTAGAGTAAAAACTGTTGATTAAAAAAAAAAAATCTACTAATAATCAAAGGAACACGACTCCTCAATTATGTAATTGCACTAAAGGTCTTATATAATTGATTACAAGAATAAGAGTATAATTAGATTTAAATTGGACAGGATAAAAAGAAAAAGGCAAATGACTGGCTTATAATATGCAGAAGATGGTAGACAGGATAATATACAAAGTTTGTAAGTTGAAAATACTAAGTTTAAAAAAAGTAGGGAATAAAAATGGTCAATAAAAAAGTTTAAAAAGTTTGATCAATATAAAGTTATAAGTAAAATTGGGCAATAATAGGGATTTAGAATAAAATTGGGGAAAAAAAAAAACAAAAAATTGAGTATTTTTTTAAAGTGAGTAAAATTATTGAAGACAATTTAACGGATAGTTTTATAATAAAATAAGATGGACCGTGATGTAGTAAGTTGTAAAAAAAGGAATAGAATCTGTAGATATGAAACACAATTAAGACTATCTATGAAGGTAGAAATGGTTGTTTGAATACAACAATAACAATCCAAAAGTAGTTGGGTATTAGAATTTTAGGAATGGCAACAAATTTATGACAATATAACACAAACGGTGGACTATGGGTATTATCTGCCCTTTACCTCTGATTCTGTTTAGTCCACCTCACTTAGCATGTTTAAGTCATGTTCTGTGGGAGATAAGTATCTCTAACCCAGTGGCTTTTTCCGTAACAGGTATTTTTTCCATCCCTCACAAAGCACGGGTGATTTTTTTGGCATAGCAACAATTTCTTAGCCGATAAAGAAGGTTTTGTCTTGTTTTGTAAGCACTCATTGACGAAACATCATTTTCATAGAAATAGATGTTTTTAGTAGGTTGTTTCCCTTAGTAGGCTAGTTGGAATTTTTAACAGCACTGTTTTTTTACAACTGCTTGATAGCCCATCAGTTTTGCAATCCTTTAGGTGCACCACTCTACGTAAGTTAAGGCAAGGTGGTTCCTTGATATAGCTGTAGGGTGGTCTCCATGCAGGTCACTGGGTGACTGTGGCTGGAGATGTTTGCTGTTAACTACAACAGCGTCAGATAGCTGCTGTTGGTCATTATGGTTGTCAGTGGAACGCCTTCCAACTGAACAAAAGAAATTAATGGAAAAATAAATAAATAATGAAATAACTTAGGAAAAATGAGAATAATGAATTTTTTGAGAATTTTACTTAAATTTAAATATAATAAAAAAAAAATGGCCTTCAGTTCTTTTGAGTCTTGCAAGATTAGGGATGGCCCTGTATAGTTCCTCTGATGTTATTTATGTAGGGTTATCCGGAGAGATGGTAATCGCGATGTGCTGGAATCTTCCTACCACTTTGGATGGAGCACAAGTAGAATAGGTAAGGGCCGGTAATAGTAGAATAATGTTTAATAAGTATATTAACACATGTCTGCCCTTTATCTGGCGTCTATCCTGGAAGTCCACGCCAGAACAGAGCTGGTAATAAGAAAAAAAAAAAACTGTTACTCCATAGTCCATGATAATATACATTTAAGAAATGAAAAGAATGATAAATGCCAAAATCATTAACTGTAAACAGCAAACAAAATAAGAAACAAATGATACACCTGGTAGATCACCTTACTGATTAGGAGAAGATGGAGGGAAGTGACTCTCCAAAAAACTTCAACCCACACCAGGTAAGGTAAATTACCCAGGATAGAAACTAACAAATCGGACACCAGGAACTAGAATTCGCCCCAGCCCGCCAAGGGGGGGGGGTGCACGCGACGTAACCTAATGGTTCCTGGGTTGCCCGAACAACCTTAACCCCACATACACCTACTCTTTCCCTCACAATGTCCTTGAAGTTGGTTTATGACAGTGGCAAGTTTTTGTTCACACTCTTGAAACTTTCTCTGTAAATGTTTGGTAGTAAGTAGGGTGACTTGTCTTTTAGAGTGATGATGGGGTCAGGGACAATGTGTTGGGTGTGCTTTTGTTGTTGCTAGAGTGTTGAGTTTATGTTTCTAAGCAGTGATCTTGTTGATGTAATCTGCATGCTAGCCTTTAGTTTCCTCATTATCTCGAGTTAGTTTAGTGATCGTTTGGTCTGAAACTTAAGGAGTTTTAGCTATTTCTGGGTCGTGATCTTGACACAAATACTGAGAAGGAGTTTCTTGGACTGTAAGCTGGCGGCCATGTTTGTTGTTGACCTGTCGTGTGTTGTGGTGGTGCCGAGGTGATGAGGGTTTGTGACCGGCTGGCAGTACCGACAAGTTTCCTCGGTTATTACTGCTCTCACCTTTGATGTTAGGAGTCCTTAGCTGGTTACTGGATCTTCTTTTATTGTTCTGACCCTTGTCCATTGGCTGTGGCTTCGGGTGAATAGTAGGCGATGGGTGATGGGTGAATGTTGTGGAGTATCACTTCAGTGGCAGCGGGGTAGGAGTTGCTAGTACGAGTCGTATTAGTTGGTAAATTTGTGAACTTTTGGGTGATTTCTGCAGTTGCTTTATATCATTCTGGGTATCCACAGATGTTAGTGTTATGCGGGTCTTGATTAGGTCATCACTGGGCTGCTGGGAACCTCAGGTAGAAGTAAAAATAGAGGACAAGGTTCCTGTTGCCGCTGCCGCTGTTGTAGCTGTGAAGGAGAAGTTTAAATGGAGGGTTTACATTGGAGTTTAACCCTTAAACTGTCCAAATGTAGATCTACATTCACTTGCATTGCACTTCAAATATTTTGGAATAAATTTTTTGTTTTTTAAATGAAGAGCACATTTTCTACATGTTATAGGATAAAAAAAAATTTAGGGACATTACTTATTGAGATATAAGCCCGTGAAGTTGGTCCTGATGCTCACCTGACAACAACATGGAGTCCTGCTGCTTGCAGAAGTGTTGCCATTATGCATTTTTTCTCATTTTTTATTATTTTATGTCATTTTTATGTTTTGATAATTACAACTGATTCACCTATGAAGGATGAGGTGAATCATAGAACTGATGAGGGGAAAAGGGTGAGTGGTGCACTTAGGACTTTGTGGAGACAAAGATCTTTGTCCGTGGAAGCAAAGAAGGGAATGTATGAGAGTATGGTTGTACCAACGCTCTTATATGGGTGTGAAGCATGGGTGATGAATGTTGCAACAAGGAGAAGGCTGGAGGCAGTGGAAATATCATGTCTGAGGGCAATGTGTGGTGTGAATATAATGCAGAGAATTTGTAGTTTGGAAATTAGGAGAAGGTGTGGGATCACCAAAACTATTATCCAGAAGGCTGAGGAGGGGTTGTTGAGCTGGTTCAGACATGTAGAGTGGACAGAACAAAACAGAATGACTTCAAGAGTGTATAAATCTGTAGTTGAGGGAAGGCAGGGTAGGGGTCGGCTTAGGAAAGGTTGGAGTGAGGGGGTAAAGGAGGTGTTGGATGCGAGGGGCTTGGAGTTTCAGCAAGCGTGCATGAGCATATTTGACAGGAGTGAATGGAGACAAATGGTTTTTAATACTTGACTTGCTGTTGGAGTGTGAGCAAAGTAACATTTATGAAGGGGTTCAGGGAAACCGGCAGGCCGGACTTGAGTCCTGGAGATGGGAAGTACAGTGCCTGCACTCTGAAGGAGGGGTGTTAATGTTGCAGTTTAAAAACTGTAGTGTAAAGCACCCTTCTGGCAAGACAGTGATGGAGTGAATGATGATGAAAGTTTTTCTTTTTTGAGCCACCCTGCCTTGGTGGGAATCGGCCAACGTGTTAATAATAAAAAAATAATTACAATTTATAGTAGTTCTTGTTATTTCATAGCCAAACTTTGTTCTGACACTAATATTAAGTATGGCTAAGGGGTGGATAATATAGATATTAAACTATCTGATAGTCTGTGTAGCTCTGCTTATCTGCCTTCCTGTGTGTGTCTGTCTCGTCTGCTTGTACTCGCCTAATTGTGGTTGCAGGGATGGAGACTCAGCTCCTGGCCCAGCCTCTTCACTGAACACTACTAGCTCCTCTCTCTCCCTGCTCCATGAGCTTTATTGTACCTTGCCTTAAAGCTATGTATGGTTCCTTCCTCCACTACATCACTCGCCAGACTGTTCCACTTCCTGACTACTCTATGGCTGAAGACATACTTCCTAACACCCCTTTGACTCATCTAAGTCTTCAACATCCAAGTGTGACCCCTTGTTTCTGTGTCCCATCTCTGGAACATCCTGTCTCTGTCCACCTTGTCTATTCTGCACAGTATTTTGTATGTCGTTATCATGTCTCCTCTAACCCTTCTGTCTTACAGTGTCGCCAGGCTGATTTCTCCTAACAATTCTTCGTAGGACATTCCCCTTAGCTCTGGAATTAACATTGTCACAAACCTTTGCACTTTCTCTAATTTCTTGACATGCTTGGCCCGGTGCTGGTTCCAAATTGGTGCTGCATACTCCAGTATGGGCCTGACATACACTGTGTAAAGTGTTTAGAAAGATTCCTAACTAATTAGATATTGGAACACTATTCTCAGGTTTGCCAGTCACCCATATGCTGCAACAGTTATCTGGTTGATGTGTGCTTCTGGAGACATGCTTGGTGTTATACTCACTCCAAGATCTTTCTCATTGAGCGAGGTTTGCAGTCTTTGGCCACCTAGCCTATACTCTGTATGCGGTCTTCTTTGCCCTTCCTTGATCTTCATGATTTTGCATTTGGCGGGGTTAAATTCGAGAAGCCAGGTGCTGGACCAAGTGCCCAGCCTGTCCAGGTTTCTTTGAAGTCCTGCCCAATCCTCATCTGATCTAATTCTCCTCATTAACTTCACATCATCTACAAACAGGGACACTTATGAGTCCATCCCCTCCATCATGTCATTCACGTATACCAAAAAAAAGCACTGGTCCTAGGACCATTCATCACAGGTGCCCACTGTGATGCCTCATCATGTACCATGACTCGTTGTTGCCTTCCTGTCAGGTATTCTCTGATCCATTGCTGTGCCCTTCCTGTTATACATGCCTGATCCTTAAGCTTCTGCGCTAATCTCTTGTGAGGAACTGTGTCGAAGGCCTTCTTGCGTCTAAGAAAAGAAATGGCAATCACCCACACCTTTCTATCATGTCTTACTTCTGTTACATTTTCATAAACTCAAGAAGGTTTGTGGACCACAGAGATTTGCCTTCCACGAATCCATGTTGGCTTGTTGTTTATTACTTCGTGTGCGTTGCCAGGTGTCCACTGCTCCTGTCCAGATAATCGTCTCCATGACTTTGCATACTATGCCATGTCAGTGACACTGGTCTATAGTTTAGTGCCACTTTTCTGTCTCCTTTTTTAAAATGGGAAAACTACATTTGCCATCTTCCGTACCTCAGGGTAGCTGCCCCGTTCGAGGGACATTTTGAAGAGTTGAAGATTGTGGGTTTAGTGGCACACACGCATTTCTGCTCCCTCTCTAAGGACCCCCATGGAGGAGATGCCAGTCCCATGGCCTTTGAAGTATTGAGGTCACCTAGCAGCCTCTTCACCTCCTCAGTAGTATGCCATCCAAAACTTGTTTGGCGTATTCCCTTGTTGGGTGTCCCCTCTCTTTCTGTCTTTCCAGAGTCCTTCCTCTCTCCATTGTAAGATGCATTTCTTAACCCTTTAAATGGCCCAAACGTTAGATCTAAGTTATTTTACATGCTTTCAAATGGAGAAAATCAAGATCGGGCACTACACCTAACTTTGTTATTTTTTTAAATTCACTACCTAACAGAATACTCCATTCTACTGACTGAACAGCAATGCATGCAACCATATGATGTCTTTGTAATACTCATTTGTATTCTATAGTTATTCTTGTTTACAATAATGTCTTATCACTGACTTCATCATTGCTTAGGTTAATCTTGGTTAATTTTAAGCCCAGCCCTTAATGCTATGCATATAAGGTGGCTTTGGCATGCTGCCTCTTACCTGTATTTTTTGGTTACCTCTTGTATGTATGCAAAAATTTCTAAATAAATAACATAAAAAATGAATGATAGATCTACGTTTGTACAGTTTTAAAGGGTTAATTCATTGTGAGCTCTTCGCATACCTCTTGATCATTTCTTGTGAGTTCCCACCTTCTTTCCTCAGCCTGATCACCCTGGTCACATTCACTGTTTCTTCTCCTAATGTGGCTATACAGTGTTTCGGGTCATGATTTTTGATTTTGATGGCTGTGTCATTTTCGTTACTGTCGCTGGGGCTCCCCCCATCTGTGCATACTCATTTCTTTGCTCTTTGAGTAATCTCCTTATTTTCCTGGGTCTTTTTACCTTTCTGTACCTTTTTATTCCCCAGAGCAGTTAGTTTTTGCCACCTGCGGTCTTTGGGGACCAAAAACATGGACTCGCTTTGGTCCTCCCATTATTCTGTTGCCCATTAGAACAATACCATTCTTCTGCCTCCTTGCATTTTGTTGTTACATTATTCATCATTTCATTTATGACTTTACTTTAGTTCTCTGCCCACTGAACTACTGCAGATAGATTCTCATACTGTGTGTCTCCCCTTCTTTTATAGTTTTGCTTTTTCCCATTCCGACTCCTATTACCTCTCCACTTTGTAACTATACTATGTAATCAAATCTCGAACTATGTAATCACCAGCTCCAAGGGGCCTCTCATATGTGATGTCCTCAAATGTCTAACTGTCAGGGTGGGAACAAGGCCTAGTCTGCTGGTTCGTCTCCCCTCTCTCCTGGTAACGTGTCCTGACATGTGATGCATGAGGTTTTCTAGTATCCACATCCATATCTTGGCTTTCCTATTTCGGACCCCACGAGGCTCCAAGTTTTCTCAATCGATCTCCTGTGGTTGGAAATCACCCATAAACAGTAACTTTGCTCTGCTTGAGTGAGCTCTTCTTGCCACCTCAGCCAGTGTGTCAACAATTGTCTGTTGTTCTCTTCATCAATCCTCTCTTGCCCTCCTGTAGTTCTGTGGAGGGTTATACAACGACTGCAATGGGCTACCTTATGTTCGCCGGACTGAATTGACCTACTATGTAGTCTCTTTCTCCAATCTCGGACCAATGCCTTCAATTTCCTCAAAACACCCATCGGTTTTTAAGAGCAGTTCAAACCTCCTCCCCCTCTGCTCCTTCTATCCTTTCCTCAGGATCTGACATCACGGTGGGGAAGATGCGTCTGTTATTGTTCAGGTGACTTTTCGTTTCTGTTGACTGCTATGATGTTTGGGGGTTCTCATAGATTCTTCATGCCCCCTCATATTTAATTATCCCATTGACATTCTGTACCAAACCTCACCTTCGTATCTATCACTGTGGTCCTGGGAGAATATTGGGTTGGGGGGATGAGAAAGCCCTGGAGGGGGCCGAGGCCTATGGGGGGTTTAGGTATGAGTGGGGTTTTTGGATGGGGTTAGTGGGGGCAGAGTGCCATAGGGGGCTACTGTAGGCGGTGGGGTTTGTGATGGGGGTGGGTGCAGAGGGAAACAGTTGTGGGTTTAGTTGTGTTGGGGTTATTGTGGTTGGAGTCCTTCTGCGGGTGTTTCCGGAGGGTGTGTTTGCCCTTCCCCTGAGTCTGGGTTTCTGCTCACCTTCATCACGCATCTCATTCCTCCTTTTGTCTTTGTACCCTCTCTTTCAAGTATCATCCTTAATTCTTGTGTTCTGTCCCAATCGAGGGACAGTGGACCCCCGACTTTACAATCACCTCAAATGCCGTACCACCAATTATGTAAGTGTAATTTATGTAAGTGCGTTAGTATCGTGTATGTTTGGGGGTCTGATAGGGACTAATCTAATTTCACAATATTCCTATTTTTTTTTATTATTTCACCACTGGGCGATTCCCACCAAGGCAGGGTGGCCCGAAAAAGAAAAACTTTCACATCATTCACTCCATTCAACTGTCTTGCCAGAGGGGCCTTTACACTACAGTTCTTTAAACTGCAACATTAACCACCCCTCTTCAGAGTGCAGGCACTGTACTTCCCATCTCCAGGACTCAAGACCGGCCTGCCGGTTTCCCTGAACCCTTCATAAATGTTACTTTGATCACCACTCCAACAGCACGTCAAGTATCAAAACCATTGGTCTCCATTCACTCTTATCAAAAACATGCTCACGCATGCCTGCTGGAAGTCCAGCCCTTCGCACACAAAACCCTCCTTTACCCCCTCCCTCTCAATCCTTTCCTAGGCCGACCCCTACCCCACTTTCCTTTCCACTACAGACTGGATACACTCTTGAAGTTATTTCTTGTTTCGCTCCATTCTCTCCAACATGTCCGACCACTCAACACCCTTCCTAAGCCCTATGGAACAACAGTTTGGGAATCCGCACATCCTCCCTAACTTCCAAATACGAATTCTCTGCATTAGATTCACACCACACATTGCTCTTCAGACATGACATCTCCACTGCCTCCG
>NW_026478756.1:0-14544 GCF_026875155.1 Cherax quadricarinatus | reverse complement strand
CCCTTTTCTTTTTTCCCCTTTTGTTTTTCCTTTGTTTTCCCTTTGTTGGCCCGGTGTGTTTGCCCTCATCCCACCCCACTGTTTTTTTGGTCCTGTTGTGGGCCATTAAAATGCTTCCTCGTGCCCTTTTGTCTTGCCTTTGATTACTCCCACTTTTATTTACTACTACTATACTACACAAACAAACACTAACCTCTACTTCCTTTTTACTACTACACTACTACTATACTATTTCCCCTACATTTCCCACACTACTTCACTATCTTCCACTACACTTCCCACCTTCCATATATTCCATACACTCACTACTATACCCTCTACTTCCACTTATTCCACTACTACTTCCACTACTACTTCCCTATACTTCCCTCTACTACCACTACTCCCCATAATTCCCATATATTTCCCCACTACTACTTCCATTACTTCCACTACTACTTCCACATATTCACTACATTTCCCATCTAACCTTCCACATACTACCACTACTATTCCCTACTACTACCACTACTACTTCCACTATACTTCCACACTATTCCCTCTATTTCCCACTACACTTCCCTACTACTCCCACTACTACTTCCACTACTACTCCCCAACATTCCATTTTAAATTCCATACACTTCCCTATACTTCCCTACACTTCCATACTCTTCCACATACTTCCACTACTATTTCCCCTACTAGCATTCCCTCTACCGTACTTCTCCACTTCTTCTTTTTTCCCTTTCTTTTTTCCATTTTGTCCCCTTTTTTTATATTAGGTCCCTCCCCTTAGTGTGTTAGCGGACTTTTAAAGTGGTAAAATTTGGGGAGAAACGTGTCATAAGCTTCTCTCTCGAATGTGCGGGTTATCTCTCTATTAGTAAAACATAACGCACTTATAACTTACGAAATAGTAACAAAAAATACAATTCAGGGAAGGGTGGGATGTGAACCTGGAAAGTGAGTCGGGGCTGTGCGTTCCCACTTGCCCAGTTGTCTCTAATTAGAGCTGCTGGCCGCTGGTGGCCGAGTGGTTAAACAGGGCCCTGTGAGTTTCAGTATCACTTGCCAGGGGTTTTTAAAGCCCCCCCCACCCCTGAGCGGACTCGAAACAGGGGAATGAAATTGAAAGATTCGAAACGTGGAATAAAATTTGCAAGGAGAAGGCACCAGAACGAATAAAACAAACGTAACACAATGAAAAAAATTATTTGTTAATGTTTACTGTAAGCACAAAAACAAAAGGCCTGAAGAAGCTTTTGCATGTATAACCTTCAGCTACTACTGGTGTCCTAGTGGGGGTAGTGGGGGCCCTACCTTAATTTTTCAATAATAAGCTATAATTTATATTAATATATTATATATTTAATATATTAATAATATATATAAATATATATATATATAAAATTTTTTTTAAATAGGAGGGGGTCCCTCTGGTGTAAATTGGGGGGCCCCTACCCCTGAGAAGTGGATAAAAAGGCTTAAAGGAAAAAAAATTTTTTTGGATTTTTTCCCTGAACCATTTGAATATTCCATTTCCCCTACCACCCCATTTTTTAAAAATATTTTTTTTCCCAATAGGAATATTTTTTAAAATATGGCACATTTAGAATTTAAGAGATACATTGTTGAAAAAAGGTGGCTTTAATATATATGGGATGTGCACGGCTGAGCACTTAGAGGAAAGCACCCTGCCGGGAAAAAACCAGTGGCCCCAACTTTTTTCCAACCCCTCTGCCCATAGGGAAACTTTGATTGGGGAAGATCAGACATTTACAAAGCAATAATGTCTTTCCCCATCTGGCTTGGGGGGGTTACACTGGAATAAGGCCACGCTTTAAAAAGGGAAAGGTTAATCCAGTATTGGGGAAATTGCAGGACATGCTTTCAGAGTCAAAAGGTTCGTCAAAAATTTCCCTTTGGCGGGTTGATTCCTGATGAAATTTAGCCCTTTCTTTTTTGGTGAAACCCTTTTGTGATTTAAAAAAGAAGGAGGGAGGAATTGGGCCCAAATTTGCAGTAGGCAACCCCTTACGCCGCCTCGTATCCAAAGCTGCGCCCAAAGTATTCGTGACGGGCACCCATGGCTTAAAACCAAACCGCTTGGTTTTTGGGGTTCTCAAGGAATAAACAGGGTTCATGCAACAAAGGGCTTATCAAAACCCCCTGGGCATTGCAGTGGTAAAATTAGATTTAAAAAATGCGTTAAATTTCCCTGAAAAGGACGTGGTTTAGCAGAGACAAGAACTTTTCCCCCCTGTCTTTCCCCTTTTGTTCAGCTGGGTTAGCAAGGAATCAATGCTTCTCTTTGGGAGCATAAAATAACTATCGGAGGGTGCCCAAAAAAGGAGATCCCTTGAAAATTTCTCTTTGTATTGCAGTTAGGGAAACACAGCAGACTGACCCGCGAGCTAAATCTGGTTCCCAGAGATGGCACACTAGCAGGTACAAAGGATCCCCCCTCATGACCTTCACGGTAATGACCCGGGGACGGGAAAAGGGCTCATCTGAATCCATCCCAAAAGTGAAATCACCAGTCATCAACAGTGATAAAAGCAAATGAGACAAAAAATACCGGGCACAGTCTTGCCCCACAAAAAATGTCTTGCTAGGGCACCTCTGGGAAGCAAACCATTGACACAATTTTCAGGAAGAAATTGGAAGAGTTAAGAAATGGGAAAAAAACGAATAGGCAATCTGGACACCCCCGATGCCTTGTACCTTCTCAAAAGGCTGAGTCTGCCCCGGTTGAATTTTTCCTAAGGTGCACCTTCTTGAAACCCTATACTGCCGAATATGACATATTCAAAAGGGGTTTTTTACGAAAAATCTTAACCTTACTTAGAAGACGGGGAGTGGAACCAAGTACACTTCCAGTCAGACTGGAGGCATTGGTGTCCGCAAATTCACGATTGCGTTACCCGCTTTTTTGTCCCCGGTATTGCTCCCGAGAGCTTGTAGCAGGATTTTCTCCCTGAAACATCTAGGGACAAGATTGGAGCCCAGGAAACCAAAAATTCCTTGACGGAGCAATGATCTGGGTAATCTAAAGGGCTCGAAACCAACTGCTCCCCCAACAATACAAACAAACGATGGGAGGTCCTAGTGGAAAAATAGCCCCAACGATGTTTTAGAGTGTTCAGGGAAGGATAAGCCCGCCTCTGGCAGTGAGAGCCCCTCATGCTGGGGACTTTCTGTTTGGGTGTTCCAAATCCAGCCCTTTGGGACACGCTCGACCCAAGACCATCCCCATCGGGGTTGCCCTTCGACGCCGCCCCCATTCTCGCCGAACACGGTGTATTTTGGCAGTGAAGAGCAGACCGTTTCGGGGACCCGTTTGTGTGCCCTAAATCCGAGGGAAAGATTGCAAGACATGAGGGGTTAATAACATTATCAGAGGAGCCCCACAAAAAATGGTGCCCAGCAGTAAGGGAACCACCCCCAATATGGGATTGATGGGAGCCAGAAAACGTCCGATGGTATCCCCCTCAAGCCTGGGAAAATGGGAAAAAGGTGTGTGGGATATACTGTGCATCACCTTGGCTGTACCCTTTTCCCAAAACACCCGGGGGGAAGGAGGGGCCCTGCCGCTTTGGGAGTCCCAAAAGTCTAAAAAATTTGGGGGAATTTTCCCATATTTATGTTTGTTCCCATAGGGTGAGACCCCTTTGGGTCATGGGGAAAAAGTGATCTAATTTCCCTTAAAGGGGTGGGGAAAAATCATCGGGGGAATAGGGGTCCCGGGCAGCTGTTTTTTTGTTCCGGGCCCGTGGGGGTGTTTAAAAAGGGGGGTGAGGCTTTTGGGCCGGCCCCCGCTCTGAGGAGCTGGATGAGATTTTCGCCTTAAATCGGGGTACACACGTAACAAAAAGTACGTTATGCCCTTTTATATCAACAATGTATTCTTAAATCTTCTGTGCCATATTATGTAATAAAATTATTCCTATTGGTAAAAAAAAATAGTTTAAAGCATGGGGGTGGTAGGGGAGTGGAATATTAAATGGCTTCAGGAAGAAAATCCAAATATTCTTCTTGAATCCTTTTTATCCACTTCTCCGAGGTATGGGGCGGGGTCCCACCCAAATTTTTTTTTTACACCAGTGGTGGACCCGCATGTATATATATATTTATATATATATATATATTATATATATATTATATATATATTTATCATATATATATATATCATATATATATATATATCTATTATATATATATGCTTCGTGCCGAATTATATAAAATGGCAATTAGCAAGAACTCATTTGAAATTAAAGTCCTTTCTGAAATAAATAAGGGGGGCATCGGGCAATTTTCCGCGCGCCGCTCACCCGAAATAAAATAATATGGAAATTGAGTTATATATACTGAAATATTTGGCTCAACTGTCTTTGCAAATAATGGTACCAGAAAGAATGTTCTACGACGTTTCTACAAGAATTTATTAGTATTTATATCAGGCTATTGTGGACGGCGATGTTGGTACCGAGTCTGATCACGGCATATATTTTTTTTTGGGGTTATTTTTCTTGTTTTTTATTCCTTTTTCTGGCATTATTCTTTCTAATATATACTGACTATTTGGATCATAAACACAGTAGGCGGACTTATCGCTGATGAAGACGACAGCTGGAACCAGACGGGAAGGTCGGCAGTGTATTGCCTCGAGGTACAGCAGGAATCGCCCATTATATTACGCTTATATATCACTTACGATGATTTGTATTTCAGAATTGATCTAATATGTTATAAATAAACCACTAAAATAACAATAAAAACATGTTATATACCTCTACGGCTGATAAAAATAGGCCAATATATGACGGTGGAGGCAATGGTGGCCTGGTGGCTAAGCTCCGCTTCACACACGGAGGGCCGGGTTCGATTCCGGCGGGTAGAAACATTTCGACACGTTTTCTACACCTGTTGTCCTGAGCTCCACCTAGCAGCGAATAGGTACCCTGGGTGTTAGTCATGGTGTGGGTCGCATCCTGGGGACAAGATTAAGGACCCAAATCGGAAATAAGTTAGGGACAGTCCTCGATGACGCACTGACTTTCGTGGGTTATACTGGGTGGCTACCCTCGGGGTTAAAAATCCGAACGAAATCTATCTTATTCTTATGAAAGCTTATTCTTGAAATATTTCGATAAATATGAGTTATCTCTCCAATGTTCCATTCTTTAGTCTCTGAGTAAGTAGAAAACGGTGTTTTGAAGAGGTAACTGACTAGAAACAATCAGTTTACTAAGAAATACACCAAACAAACGCGTTTTCGCGATTTTTTTTTTTTTTTTTTTTTGAGACGGGGGCGGCCGGGCATTTCCCGGCGATATCTCGGAAGTAAACTTATTCACCTAAAGTTCGAGTGCTTCCTTTATTACTTAATTAAATGGAATAATATTCAAGAATTGTAGAATAATGAGTTCTTTATTTCCCACGATGAGTTTTTGGAAATTATTCCAAATACTTTGGGACGTATGTGGGAGTAAAGGCAGGACTTTTTGCAATATTCCAGAACACCTAACAAACTTTATTTTTTTTGTGAAGTTACGGTAAGGTATATAGAGGAAATCTAACGGACAAAATAAGTTTTAGCATTGTTACTCTCGGCACCAAGTGTCCTAAACACCTTACGTAAGCCCCATATAAGAAATCGACCTTCTGTCCCAAGGCATTTTCGTAAATCCGTAGAGTTGTTTGGAGGTTTTATTTTTGATAAATATTTCAAGACTGAGAGAGAAACACTTTGTCTTGTGCACCAGAATCTGGGAGAAATCGGCACGGTAAATAACCGAGTTATGAATTTTGCCCGATGGCCCCCCCCTTAATGCTCAATATATATAGCATATATATATTTATATATATATTTATATATATACTATATATATTATATACTATAGATATATATATTTATTGTATATATATATATATATATATGTCGTGGCCGAATATATAAAATGGCCAATTAGCAAGAACTCATTTGGAGTTTAAGTCTTTCTGAATTTTTCTTTTATATGTTTAAAGATATATTTTTTCATTTATATGAGTAAAAATTTTTATATTTTGCACCAAAAGAATTCTTAGAATACTTATTAACCCTTGTATAGCAGAACAATTTAGTTGCTAACAACTAAAATATATTTTAGATTTGTGTTTACAGTAATTTATTACAAAACAAAACACAGTGAATATATTTTTTTCGTTAGGTTCAGAATGATTTTGGACTAAATTATTGATCACAAATTTTCACTTGTCATTTATGGCAAGATGAAACGTTGCTATTTAGCCAAGATCGCAAGTTTCTATATATATATATATATATATATATATATATATATATATATATATTATATTTAATCATATATATATATATATATATATTATATATATATATAGTAATATAATATTTATTTTTATATTTATATATATACTATATATTTTAAATATTTATTACTATATATATTTAATCCTATCAGTTTGACACTGAGGTAAACAAAAACCATACAATCTGGCGGGGATAGAACGGGGTTCTATCCCCACGTGGTATAGGTATGTTTGCAATCATGTCATTACGGATTTCGTGAGTCGTGACATTGAGGTAACACGCTTTCCATCCAGGGATTTATTAATCAACAGGATAAGTAAAATCTTTTCCCCAAAATGTTGATAAATAATACGGGAATTTGCAGAGATGAAACTGGATGGCAATTCAAAGGCTAATACCACCTCTACCAAATAAGTAACCTTCAAGGAAGGTTCCTTGATGCTGGTGCGGGCTCTCTTCGATTCTAGGGAATGGGATTGTCGCTCCGTTCCCTGAATTAAACCTGATAGACCTTATTCATCCCCCCACAGGCAGTTGTATAATCCAACGCATTTAGCGCTTCTCCTTGATGATAATATACTGAATTAGCAGTTTCAAATTTTAAATGCTCGTGTTGCTCAACTACCACTCATAGTAGGTGGGTACAAGTAGTTCTATGTACCTTATAGTTCTGTAGTGCAGGCCCCTGCTGTAGTTAATAACAGGATTGGTGGAAAACATAATCAACCTACTGGTACATGAGCTCTGTGGACTCACAGTTGAAGTAACAGGTAGTTTAAGATCGAAGAACAGTACTGTTTTTAGAGGAAGTATGTACATGACGTATGCTATTCCATTTTACATTCTGTAATATCATGTCATTGTTCCATAGAGTATTTTTTTCCATTTTCATGTTTGGAGGCTTTGGAGGGAGTGGAAAGTAGGGGAGAGAGTCTCTGTTTTTTAGGGCCCTTGACTTACTCACCAAGGTTATGTCGGTTGGTCCTAATCTAGAAGAAATATGTAGCCTTGATCGATGGACTTTCCGTGTAGATCCATGATCGAATGAATCTCACTCTCATGTTCCTCTAGTCGACCTTCTATCTCCCTCTTCCTTTTCTCACCCTTTCCTTTCTCTGTCTCATCTTCTCTTCCCTCTCTCCTCTTCCTCTTCTCTCTCTCTCCTCTCTTCTCTCTCTCCTCTCCTCTACATTTCGCGTATTCAACTTCCTGTAGTGTTATTTATTTTCCGTCATTGTTAAAAGCTATCGCCGGTTTTGTAATTCTGTTTTTCCGTGCATTCACCCAGGAGGTTCTGAAGATAATGTTCTACCTGGTTACTGTGTCACCACAGTACCTACTACGTGTCACCCGCAATACCTGTCCGGTGTCACCACAGTACCTTCTACGGTGCACCCCACAGTACTTTCTACGGTGTCACCCACAGTACTTCTACGGTGTACTCTAAAGTACTGCTACTAGTGTTGCTGCACAGTATTGCTATGGTGTAACCCCACATGCACTGCTATGTGTCACCCACAGTACCCTCCACGATGTCACCTCCGCACTACTCTGCTACATGTTGTTACTGCACAGTATTGTTACGGTGTCACCACCACTGTACCTGCTACGTGTCACCCCGCAGTATTCCTGCTCGGTGTCACCCCGTAGGTATCTTGCACGGTGTACCCACAGTATATACTACCGTGTCACCAGTCGGACTTACACCTCCAGGAACTATTTATATGGAAGCGATGACTCAAGAACAGCATAGTGTTTCTTAAGGAAATACGTCTCATGTCTCCAACCCGTATAGGTTACCGAAACAAACGACCAAAATGATAGTGAGACAGGATGTGAAGTTTTGCATACTGAGTTATTTTTCATCCTCAGGGATCCAGAGATTCTCATAACTCCTGGCTGGGTGAGGGAGGTCATGTCAAAATCTATGAGTTCCCACTTTAATGCGAAAATGCTCGTTTTATATAACGAAATAACGATCCTTAATTAAAATTCCTCCTTCCAAAGTTGTCAGTCGATTAGCCCTTTCTTTTTCTTCCTGTTCTACACACACCTTTTTCAGAACTTCTCTTCTGTACTAGTACTTCCCATCCTATTATGCGTCCTCTGATGGCCTAAAATGATCAGAGTTGAATTTCGTTTAAGTTATTCTTTCGTTCAGAACCACACTATGCCGTTCACTATGGAGGTAACTGCGTGAAAAAATTTCACATGGTAACGAAAAATAAAACTTTTAATTTGATATAGAGCAATTTGTTCAGTTAGTGTAAAATGTGTTACGAAATGTTTTAACCTGCATGTTTGCTAGACTTATACCAGAAATTGTTTAAACCACTGAGGGGTATTAAACTAGATACGCTTAATAACTAGGCTTACGCCCTTTTCCGGAGTGGAGAAACGCTAATGAGAAATAGATAACTCAACTTAGGCAGGATCGATTTAATTATTGACAAGAGCATATACACATTAATTCTTCAGTTTTTCTTTTAAAAGAAAATTGTTATGCTCCATTGCTGTGATGAACCAATATTGGTGGCAATGTGGAGAAAAAATTCCTTGTTGAGGGTTATTAATATAACTCTTAGCATTCCACTAAGAGTTATTACTTATAATCTGAGCAATTCATTCAGAGTTATTAATTATATCTTAGATTCTTTAGAGTTATTAATTTTGACTATTAGCCGTTCATAAGGAAGAAGGTATGTCAGATGGCCACAAGTCAAGACATGTTCATACAGAGGAGAAATTTTCTTGACCTCTGTAATATGGACATCGGAGGCAAAACGATGAATTTCTAAAACTGAACAGACAAGACTTGAGCAAGCAGAGTAAGTTTGTGAGAAAGTGGCCACAGGACAACCTTTTGTTCCATTATGTTGCTCATTGGGATATAGTTGTGGGCGACTGGCCAATAGCTGACCTAACTGTCAGCCTTTGTTTACACAAACCATAGATGACTTTGTAATGTATATACTCACTATTTGTGGTTGCATGGGTCGATTCATAGCTCCTGTCCCCGCTCTCTCTCTGATTGCTACTAGGTCCTCTCTCTTCCTGCTCATGGCTTTATCAAACTTCGTTTATAACTATGTAATGGTTCCCGCCTGACTAAGTCACTTTCCTGAAAACTTCTTTGACTGAAGTGATACTTCTAACATCCTTTGATTCATCTGAGTCTTGAGCTTCAATTGTGACCCCTTGTTTCTGTGCCCATCTTGGAACATCCTGTTCTTTGTCCACTTTGTCTATTTCAGTGCAGCGAGGTGTGTATGTGTTTGTGTGTAATCACTAATTGTGTTGAATGGGTCGAGACTGAACGTACTCGGTCCTTCTCTCTCCGGCTACCTGAGCTTTATCATACTGTCTTAAAGCTATGTATGGTACTGCCTCCATACATCGTCGCAGGCAGTACACTTTGACACTCTGTATAAGCAGAACCTGTTCCTATACATCCCTGTGACTCATCTGAGTCTTCAGCTTCCCAGAGTGACATTGTTTCTCTGTGACCTTTCTCTGGAACATCTTGTTTGTCCACTTTGTTTTCCACGCAGTATTTTGTTGTTTATCATGTCACCTATCCTCCTGTTCAGTGTAGTCAGGCCGATTACCTCAACCTTTATTCATAGGACATTCCCCTTAGTTCTGGAACTAACCTTGTGCACAACCTTTGCACTTTCTCTTAATTTCTTAACGTGCTTGCCGGTGTGGGTTCCAAACTGATGCTGCATATCCCCCGCCAGTATGAGCCTGAGTAACAGGTGTACAGTATCTTGAAGATTCCTTATTAGTATCGAAAAAAAAAAAAAAAATGCTAATCTCAGGTTTGTAGGGCCATATGCAGTACAGTTATTGGCTGATATGTGGCTATGGATACGTGTTCTGTGTTATAATCAGTCCAAGATCTTTTCCTTGGCGAGGTTTGCTTGCAGTCGATAGCACATAGACTATTATCCTCTGCGGTTTCTTTGCTTTCTCCAATCTTCATGACTTTTATTTGGCGAAGGGTTGAATTCGAGAAGCCAGGTTGCTGAACCACGTGTCAGCCTCTCCAGGTCTTTTTGAAGTCTGCCTGATCCTCATCTGATTTAATTCTCCTCATTAACTTCACATCATTGCGAAATAGGGACACTCACTTCACTTATACCAAAAATAGCCCGGTCATAGGACGACCCTGTGGGACCCCGTCGTCACAGGTGCCCACTGGGATACCTTCATCACTCACATGTCTGCGTTGTTGCCTCCTGTCAGGTATTCTCTGATCCATTGAATTCCCTTCCCGTTATATGCCGCTGATCTTAGTTTCTGCAACTAATCTCTTGTGAAGGTAGGAACTGTTGTCGGAAGGCCTTATTGCAGTCCAAGAGGATGCAATCAATCTCACCGTTGTCTCGTGTTTTTTGTTACTTTTTACTTAAAAACTGTGTTGTGTGTGTGTGTGTGTGTGTGTGTGTGTGTGCTGTGTGTGTTGTGTGTGTGTGTGTGTGTGTGTGGTGTGTGTGTTGTGTGTGTGTTGTGTGTGTAAGGCCATGGATAACATTGCAAAAATCTTGCTTGCTATTGGAAATTTTCTCAATGACCCCCGACCTCCGTAAAATTGCCGATACGATTTTTGATACACCGGAGTACCTACTAACACAGTTGTGCCAGTGGTTGTTCAGTGACAGCTCCAACACAGGTGTACCAGAGGTTGTCAGTCAGTGACAGCCAACACGTTGTTACAGAGGTTGTCCGTCAGATTGACAGCAACACTGGTGTACCAGAGGTTGTCAGTGACAGCCAAACAGGTGTTCCAGAGGTTATCAGTGACAGCCAACATGGTGTACAGAGGTTGTCAGTCCGTGACAGCCAACGGTGTTGTTACAAGATGTTGCTCAGGTGACAGGCCAATACAGGTGATGTACCGAGGTTACTCAGTGACAGCAAACAGGGTGTACCAGAGGTTGTCAGTGACAGCCAAACACAGTTGTAACCGAAGTTGCTCAGTGACAGCCAACACAGAGTGACCAGAGTTTGTCAGTAACGACCAGGTGTACAGTAAGTTGTCAGTCAGTGACAGGTGTACCTGAGGATGTCCAGTCAGTTGACAGGTGTACCAGAGGTGTAGTCCAGTCAGTGGACGCAACACAGGTACACCAGAGTTGATCCGCGTCAGTGACAGCTAACAAAGGTATACAGGGCTGTCAGTCAAATGACAGCCAACAAGGTTGGCTGTCAATGACTGATATACGTCTAATATTCTTCACCGCCAACATAACAAAATGCCTTAAAATAGAGCAGAAATATTATACTGAAGATCCGTGTTTTTACAACGAATTGCATTTTTACTTGCGATGATGACATTCTTTTCAGTAAGGTTCAGTTTGATTTTACTCAAATTTGTCTCATACTGACGCTAGAGGGTTTGTTAGCGGCAAGTATTCCCTTGGTGCCGGTAGTCCTGAAAGATAGCTTGGGCTTCTTAAAAAACTGGCGTACACAAATGTCCTATTTTTCTCGTTTCTATATACATATGTTTCTGCATGCCTGAAGGGTGTTAAGGGGGTCAACCGTCCCGCAATTCTGGTCCATTATCGGCCTCGACCAGATCTATCACGTTTTTGTAAATTTTCAGTCTCCTTCTCTCTCTCTAATACTCTTTATACGCTCTTGATCCATGCCGTAGAACTGTGTGTGTGTGTGTCAGTGTGTGTGTGTGTGAGTGTGTTGTGTGATGTGTTGTGTGTGTGTGTGTAGTGTGTGTGTGTGTGTGTGTGTGTGGTTTTATATGTCACGAATACTGATAGTTTTTGTGACCAGTCAGGCGGTTACGGTGAGGGAAGGAAGAAAGCGAGAGATGTTGCCCGGTGCACCCGTGACTCAACCATCAGGTTCCAAGTACTAAGCCCAAGCACACTGTCTAAATATTGAATAGATGGCGCAATGTGAAACATGTTGCTATTGACTGTATGAAAAAGGATGAATTGACAGTCAATTACTAAACGAGTCCGGGACAGCAATTAATAGTGGACATGACAGTTGTGATAGTCTTTTAACAAGGAAACGTTTTACCCTCCGAAGGTTTCTAATACTCGGAAGGGATGCCCGATAAAAATATTCCGACCATATTCAATAAATGGCATGGAAAACTAACAGAGATAGAAGGATAAAACATCTTTGCACTACAAATACCTCTATAGTGCACTTGAGGGCAACAGCTTCAGTACATGCTAGTAGCAGTGTACATACCTTCTGTGGAATTACGTACTTTTTGCCTCTATCTTCAAGGGTAAAACATGAGAGCCAGTAGAACTTGTGTCGTGCAGAAGAAGCGCCGTGTAGGCAGGACATCCTTGTAAATGGAGAAATTATGAGGAGGATTTGTAGTGTGGGGGAAAACAAAAGCTGTTATGGAAACTTTTCCATGGAAATTGATAGTTCAGTCATTGAAGACCGTCGGTGTCTGAGGTCAGACTAAAGATACAGATTGCCCGTGGGACACTTGACTTCAGACTAATAGCATTGGTTTAGATGAGGAGGTTTAGACAGGACAGAATTGTCTGTGAAGGGGCTTGAGAACTATCAGTTCTGTTAACAGTGAGTACTTTGTCAATTCTTTACCTTTAGTATATTACTCTCTCCCATTAAGTTTAAACTCCTTAAAATTTTATTTTCTTATCAATATTGCTAAATACAACATTGAACTGATTAGCATATTTGGGTAAACAAAAGAAAGCTCAAAATTTTAAGGATATATTAGTTATATAAAGTTACCTTTCAAAAAAAAAAAAAATAGATACATAATTGTCAATTTTATAATTTATTAGGTGTGCTGTAAGAGATAGATATAATTTTTGTGTGGGTATCACATATTCTTTTGTTTTGAAAATCAATTATAATATAAAATCCTTTTATGTACACTGGTTCAGAATGCATAGTGACGGCTTCTACACAATTTTTGTTTCCACACTTTAAAAGCATATTGAGAATCAAATTTAATGGGACTGGACCTGGGGTAGAGCAGTAACGCTTGGCTAGCACTTTTACTTTGTCATTTCAGTTGTTAGTCATGCTCCATTAGTTTCAGTGGACAAGATTTTATGGCCGCTAATACACACTGAGCTTGTTTTATCATTAAATATCACTGGTCAAGGCATTGGAAAAGGGTCATTCGTGGATTGAAACACTTGTTATGAATGTTTTTAAAACAAATTTTATCCAAGCTTAAGGAAGGTGTAGTGCTTGTTTCATTATATTCCTATATTCCCTGATCTCATGATGGAGATTATTTTCCGACGGATATGAATGGTTTGGATTTAACAGTTTGGCATCACTCAAAGGGGTTCCCTGGTAGCACGAGATGTCAACTTCAGGCACGGTGGTCAGCTATGGGAAGGTTAACAACGACTGAGTGACACTGGTGGATCAACTACTGGAGCTACCACTGACTGGCTGGCACTGGTGGATCATCTACTGTGAGTTAACGATGGATCTAGCACTGGTGGATCAACTATGTGAAAGTTAACGATGAGCTGCAACTGCGACTCAAACTACTTTTTCCTTAACTCACAGTTTTTTTTTATTTGAGATGGTCTATCTGAGGTGAGGACAGATTGTTAAGTTTTCATCAAGACGTTGCAGTAATGGAACACGCTACATAGGTTATAATGGACTCTGCAATGTTTTGTAATGTCTGCTTGTTGTTGCAAACGAGATCAGTCAAAGATCTTCAGACGACAGAGTCAGGCAAGATATATTTTTAGGTAGTTTTGTTTACTGATACTAGTGAATTCTTCGCACTTGTTAGACGTATTGTAAGTATTTAGTTTTGCTCTTATTTACACACCTCATTAATATAGAAGTCTCGCATTGAAAATGGTAAAATATAGCCAGAAATTTACCTCTTAATAAACTACATTTGTCGAAGAATGCGGTGATATTTGCTCAATTTTGTTCATATTATTAATCAACATAAAATGATTTAAGTGAATCGCGTATCTTAGGATTCATAGTCTATATCTATAGATCTGAAATCTGGATTATCGTACATTTAATGTTGTTCTTTTATCGTGAATAAGTTTGGTTAAATAATTTCATTTTCAGTCTTTATTCTCACTAATCAGAATTATTGTAACTAACTGAATCGGTAAGTCTTGGAGTGAATCTTATTTACAACTGTTAATAGTGCGTGAATCTTTGTTTAAACTGACGTAATAATATTGGAGTGATTCTTTACCCAATCAAATAAATGAGTAAGA
>NW_026478755.1:0-27202 GCF_026875155.1 Cherax quadricarinatus | reverse complement strand
GACTCAGTTTTTGCAAGCCGCTAACCAGACTGAGAGTCGAAGATCAAAATGAATTTTTTATGAGAGAGCCACAAAATTTGATTAACACAAGCCTATCCGATGTTATCCTGACGCCAAATGACTTCGAACAGGCGATAAATGACATGCCATGCACTCTGCCCCAGGGCCAGACTCTGGAACTCTGTGTTCATCAAGAACTGCAAGAAGCCCCTATCACGAGCCTTTTCCATCCTATGGAGAGGGAGCATGGACACGGGGGTCGTCCCACAGTACTAAAAACAACAGACATAGCCCCACTCCACAAAGGGGGCAGTAAAGCAACAGCAAAGAACTACAGACCATAGCACTAACATCCCATATCATAAAAATCTTTGAAAGGGTCCTAAGAAGCAAGATCACCACGCATCTAGAAACCCATCAGTTACACAACCCAGGGCAAACAGGGGTTTTTAGAACAGGTCGCTCCTGTCTGTCTCAACTATTGGACCACTACGACAAGGTCCTAAATGCACTAGAAGACAAAAAGAATGCAGATGTAATATATACAGACTTTGCAAAAGCCTTCGACAAGTGTGACCATGGCGTAATAGCGCACAAAATGCGTGCTAAAGGAATAACAGAAAAGTCGGTCGGTGGATCTATAATTTCCTCACTAACAGAACACAGAGAGTAGTCGTCAACAGAGTAAAGTCCGAGGCAGCTACGGTGAAAAGCTCTGTTCCACAAGGCACAGTACTCGCTCCCATCTTGTTCCTCATCCTTATATCCGACATAGACAAGGATGTCAGCCACAGCACCGTGTCTTCCTTTGCAGATGACCCCCGAATCTGCATGACAGTGTTCTTCCATTGCAGACACTGCAAAGCTCAGGCAGACATCAACCAAATCTTTCAGTGGGCTGCAGAAAACAATATGAAGTTCAACGATGAGAAATTTCAATTACTCAGATATGGTAAACATGAGGAAATTAAATCTTCATCAGAGTACAAAACAAATTCTGGCCACAAAATAGAGCGAAACACCAACGTCAAAGACCTGGGAGTGATCATGTCGGAGGATCTCACCTTCAAGGACCATAACATTGTATCAATCGCATCTGCTAGAAAAATGACAGGATGGATAATGAGAACCTTCAAAACTAGGGAGGCCAAGCCCATGATGACACTCTTCAGGTCACTTGTTCTATCTAGGCTGGAATATTGCTGCACACTAACAGCACCTTTCAAGGCAGGTGAAATTGCCGACCTAGAAAATGTACAGAGAACTTTCACGGCACGCATAACGGAGATAAAACACCTCAATTATTGGGAGCGCTTGAGGTTCCTAAACCTGTATTCCCTGGAACGCAGGAGGGAGAGATACATGATTATATCACTGGAAAATCCTAGAGGGACTAGTACCGAACTTGCACACGAAAATCACCACTACGAAAGCAAAAGACTTGGCAGACGATGCACCATCCCCCCAATGAAAAGCAGGGGTGTCACTAGCACGTTAAAGTGACCATACAATAAATGTCAGGGGCCGAGACCTGTTCAACTGCCTCCCAGCACACATAAGGGGGATTACCAACAGACCCTGGCAGTCTTCAAGCTGGCACTGGACAAGCACCTAAAGTCAGTTCCGGATCAGCGGGCTGTGGCTCGTATGTTTGGTTTGCGTGCAGCCAGCAGCAACAGCCTGGTTGATCAGGCTCTGATCCACCAGGAGGCCTGGTCTCAGACGGCCGCGGGGGCGTTGACCCCGGGAACTCTTCCAGGTAAACTCCAGGTAAACCTCAGTTGGAATTAACAGCCATTTATGTAGGTGTCAAATTAGCTAATTATATAAGAAATAAGTTGCAGGAGATAAATATTAGCGACACTGTAATTTGGTCTGATAATGAGGTATCCTTACAATGGATTTGTAATGGAAACAGTTAAAATTGTGTACATACAAAACAGAGTCGCTGAAATTAATCAGATGCAAGAGAAGTATAATAGTTTGGGTCAGCATATGTTAACATTTAATCATATACCTGGTGAGGAGAATTCTGCTGATTTCTTATCACGATGTTTACCTTATGCTAAATTTGTAAATGCTATATCATGGTTTAAAGAACCGAGCTGGTCGGTAAATAAAGCTAATTGGTCTGTACAAAAGGCGTATATTACTCCTGTCGAAATTACTGTGACCACGGCTCCAATAGTTTGTCCTTCCTTAGCCATTGATATAAATAGGTATTCTTCTTTACCCAAACTAATCAATGTAACTAAGTTGGTGTTTAAATTTCTAAACAAGATGAATATTTCATTTAAGTTTTCACATCCTCTTGAATATTGGATAAAGAGGGTACAGGAGGAAATCTATGGAAATGAGATTAAATTGATGATGGAAAGGAAAATTGTGAAAGGTTCCATAATAGAGAAATTGGGGCTGTATTTAGAGAACAATGTAATTAGGTGCAGAGGTAGGTTACAAAATGCTGAATTGGGTGATTATGCTAAACACCCTATCTTACTGCCCAAAACTCATCATCTAACAAATTTAATTGTTCTAAATGCCCATAAAAATGTAATGCATGGTGGGGTACAAGATACCTTAAATTGTATTAGGGAAACTTAAATTGTATTAGGGAAACTTTCTGGATTCCACAAGGACGGCAAAGTGTAAAAAGGGTGATTAAATCTTGTGTAATATGTCGCCCTGTGGATGCCAGATCCTATATGTACCCAGGTCCTCCACCATTGCCAAATGAGCAATTTGAGTCGTTTAGCAATGAACTCCACCTTGCCGCAGTGTGGAAAATACTGTATATATTTTCCAGAAATACAGTAGTTATATGTAAATAGATGGCCATACTGTATTTAATAATATGTCATACAAAACGGGAAGCTGCGCCTGCACAGGACAGTCGCCATTTTTTATTTTGAATTGAACAGACCGTTAGTGTAATGGGAAGATTTTTTCGTGCTCTAGAGATTAAAATTGGGCTGATACCTCTCAAATAGGAGATGAAATTGCTGGATGTGCATTCCTGCATAACTAGAGTATCAGGCGACACAACAGGACAACTCCAGGAACCTCAGATAAGCTGTCTAATTTATGTTTAAATTCTGGCCAGTAAATTTTTCATAAATGTAGGCAAAAAGGGGGGTCCTGTACATGTCACATTAATCTCCAGTCAAATTGGTGAGTGTTATGATTAAGATATATTCTCCTTCTGTTATATAAATGTGTATATATATATAATCTTTTATTAATTTTAATACAGTCCAGAAATTTATATATTTACCAGCATTCCTGGTGATGTATCCTTTATTTATAATTAATAGGTCTAGAGCAACTTGTGGATATGACAGTGGTAGGTATCGAAGGGGGACATTTTTTTTGACCTAGGTGTCCCAAATTCCTATTTGTCTATGTAACTCTGATAAATAATAATAATCTTTGTTATCATTTACTGTTATGTACATAATGAGTTACATTCAGATAAATGCAATTTTCCACATGATGTAAAGACGCTCTTATGACTTCCTTTTCTAAACCACCCATGTCAAGACGCAGGAACAGCCACCCCGCTCCCTCCCACCCTCTGCACCAACCTACCTAACCAACCTTTGACTTTCTTCTAACCCTTCACAAAAATAAACTACATGGAACGCCGTGTCGTCCCCTCCTCAAAAACCACACCTCCCTCCCTCTACTACTCTCCTGGTTCTTATTATGGCCCCTGACGGCAAAATACCGTTTTAAAAAAACGAAACATAACGTCACGCACACTAGAGTATCCCTGGAGAGAGTTTGGGGGTCAACGCCCCCGCGGCCGGTCTGTGACCGGGCCCTCCTGGTGGATCAGAGCCTGATCAACCAGGCTGTTACTGCTGGCTGCATGCAATCCAACGTATGAGCCAAACAGCCCAGTGGTCAGGTACCGACTTCAGGTGCTTGTCCAGTGCCAGCTTGAAGACTCCCAGGGGTCTATTGGTAATCCCCTTATGTATACTGGGAGGCAGTTGAACAGTCTCGGGCCCTGACACTTATTGTATTGTCTCTTAACGTGCTAGTGACACCCTGCTTTTCATTGGGGGGATGTTGCATCGTCTGTCAAGTCTTTTGCTTTCGTTGTGAGTGATTTTCATGTGCAAGTTCGGTACTAGTCCCTCTAGGATTTTCCAGATGTATATAATCATGTATCTCTCCTGCCTGTGTTCCAGGGAATACAGGTTCAGGAACTTCAAATGCTCCCAGTAATTGAGGTGTTTTATCTCCGTTAAGCACACCGTGAAGGTTCTCTGTACATTTTCTAGGTCAGCAATTTCACCTGCCTTGAAAGGTGCTGTTAGTGTGCAGCAATATTCCAGTCTAGATGGAACAAGCGACCTGAAGAGTGAGATCATGGGTTTGGCATCCCAAGTTTTGAAGGTTCTCATCATCCATCCTGTCATTTTTCTAGCAGATGAGATTGATACAATGTTATGGTCCTTGAAGGTGAAATCCTCCGACATGATCACTCCCAGGTCTTTGACATTGGTTTTTCACTCTATTTTGTGGCTGGAATTTGTTTTGTACTCTGATGAAGTTTTAATTTCCTCGTGTTTACTACATTGGAGTAATTGAAATTTCTCATCGTTGAACTTCATATTGTTTTCTGCAGCCCATTGAAAGATTTGGTTGATGTCCACCTGGAGCCTCGCAGTGTCTGCAATGGATGACACTGTCATGCAGATTCGGGTGTCATCTGCAAAGGAAGACACGGTGCTGTGGCTGACATCCTTGTCTATGTCAGAAATGAGGATGAGAAACAAGATGTGAGTGAATACTGTGCCTTGTGGAACAGAGCTTTTCACTGTAGCCGCCTCGGACTTTACTCTGTTGACTACTACTCTTTGTGTTCTGTTTGTGAGGAAATTATAGATCCATCTACCAACTTTTCCTGTTATTCCTTTAGCACACATTTTGTGCGCTATTACGCCATGGTCACACTTGTCGAAGACTTTTGCAAAGTCTGTATATATTACATCTGCATTCTTTTTGTCTTCTAGTGCATCTAGGACCTTGTCGTAGTGATCCAATAGCTGAGACAGACAGGAGCGACCTGCTCTAAACCCATGTTGCCCTGGGTTGTGTAATTGATGGGTTTCTAGATGGGTGGCAATCTTGCTTCTTAGGACCTTTTCAAAGATTTTTATGATATGGGATGTTAGTGCTATCGGTCTGTAGTTCTTTGCTATTGCTTTATTACCCCCTTTGTGGAGTGGGGCTATGTCTGTTGTTTTCAGTAGCTGTGGGACAACCCCTGTGTTCATGCTCCCTCTCCATAGGATGGTAAAAGCTCGTGATAGGGGCTTCTTGCAGTTCTTGATGAACACGGAGTTCCATGAGTCTGGCCCTGGGGCAGAGTGCATGGGCATGCCATTTATCGCCTGTTCGAAGTCATTTGGCATCAGGATAACATCGGATAGGCTTGTGTTAACGAAATTCTGTGGCTCTCTCATAAAAAAATTCATTTTGATCTTCGACTCTCAGTCTGGTTAGTGGCTCGCTAAAAACTGAGTCATATTGGGACTTGAGTAGCTTACTCATTTCCTTGATGCTTTTGGGGGAGGTCTGTGGGAGGTGGAACATACTTTAATAAGGCGGGGATACACGGCTCGTTTGGACAGGATATGTTTATCTCAGAGGGTTTTGGTAGAGCCTTTTAAAACTATTGAGATGGTGTCTTCCAATCATAGGGCGGTAATAGTGGAGGTGGGGTGGGAAGCTTTGGCTCGTAGGCAGGGAAGCTATTGGAAACTGAATACTATGGTTTTTGGGGGATGGGGAGGGAGTGGAAGGTTTTGCATTATTTTGGGAACAGCTCTGTGTGGAGGGAAGGACTGAGGAGGATGTGGTAGGATGGTGGGATAGTGTGGCTAAGGTAAGAATACGTCAATTTTATGTGAGGGAGGGCAAACACATTAATCAATTGCGGTATGGATTATCAAATTATTTAGAATCTAGATTATGGGATTGTTATGCGGGGGGGGGATCTTGGGGGTTTACCCCAAGGAGGAAATACAAATGTTGAAGGACAGGATAAGCGATTTGCAAGAAGAGCATTCTGCAGTGGTACGGGTACAAGCGGGGTTGGGCAAAGTACTCTGGGGCGACAAGCCATCGGCTTGTGTGCTGTGAGGACAGAAGGTATGACAGCAAACAACTACAATACCGAGATTGCAAGTCATTTCTTTGGTGGGGGGTTTTAGAGAGGGTCAGGTATTACGGGAAACAACGGGGATGAGTGCGTATGCAGATAGATGGTTTGAGGAGCATGGAAAAAGTAGTGAGGTGGATGGCGTGGTACTTGGAAAGATGGAGGTAAGATTGGAGAATCGCAGGCAACGGCGGTGGTGGTGTTGGTCCCAAAGGGTAAAGAGCAGATTACCCTTTGGGATTACCGAGCCATTTCGTTGCTTTATGCTGATTATAAACTGTTCGCGAAAATTCTTGGGAATAGGTTTAAATGTGTTGTGGGGAGGATGGTGTTTGAGTCTCAGTTTGGGTTGCCAGGTAGGTCAATGGTCGAGGGCCACAGGATCATTAAGGGTTTCCAGGAGGACTTGGAAGGGGAAGAGGGGCGTTGTTGGCATTGGATTGGCAAGGGGCTTATGACAGGGTGGAAAGAGGGGCTCTGCAGGATATTCTCCTCAGACAGGGGTTTGGCAAAGAAATAGTGGGGTGGGTGGATATGTTGCACTCAAGAGTGAAGGTAAGGGTGCAAATTAATGGGTGTGTGGGGGAGGGAGTCAACATGGAATGGGGTCTTCAGCAGGGTTGTCCAGTATCACAACATTTTTTTGCATGTGCTCAGGATCATTTTTATAGGATGGTGGAGGATAATCTAAGGACTAGGGGAGGGATGGTGTGCAGAAGCCTTGGCCTGGCTTGGTGGGCTAAGTTCATGATACAATTATTCTGGTGTGTAAGGAGACATGGTTAAGAGTTTTGGGGGAAGTTGTACACATGTTTGGGAGAGCAACTGGGATGAAGGTAAATCTGGAGAAGTCAATGATAATGGGGCTGGGAGAATGGGCCGGGAGATTAGAATGGGGATGTGATGTCATGTGGCATCAGACTGGGAGTTTGAAAATCTGTGGAGTCATATATGAGGCTAACCTGACTGCTGCAAGGGTCAACAATTTGCATAGGATTGTGGAACAGGTGCAGCGATGTTTTGGAATGCTTCGACCTTACCATTTAACCCTTAGGCAACAAGCAATTGTCATCAATGTATTAATATAAGTAAACTCTGGTTTGTTTCAGCAGTGTTGCCGTTAACAAGAGTGGTGATCATGAGTATTCTCAGAATGGTGTTCAAATTCTTGTGGGGTTCAGGGTGCAACTGGTTGTGGAGGGAGGCAGTGACATTGCCGGTATGCAAGGAAGGGTTGGGTTTGTTGGACTTGAGAAATCACGTGAAATGTGTATTCATTAAGAGAGAAGTGATGCATGCAGGTGATTGGAGGGGGGGGCAGCTAGATAGGGTACATGATCACCTATGGAAATGGTTTTGGGGGAGCAGAAATGAAGGAATGTGAAAAAGTGTTACTTTGCCTTAGTGTTAGCCAGGGAACTGGGAAAAGTAAAGGTGGGAACTTTGTGTAAATTGTTAGAGGGACATGTAGTGGTGCCGGTTGAAGGGATCTACCCCATGTATGCATGGGATGTAATATGGCAAAGATTTAGTATGTTAAGGATATGACCTAGGGCCCGAGAGGCTATGTATCGTTTCCTACATGGTATATTGCCAACGGGAGCTACGCTCCGAGATAGGAGGGCCATCAAGGGTGGGGGGGTGTGGTAGATGCAGTGGGGAAGAGCCTGTGTATCATGTTGTCTATTTTTATGAAGGTTTGGAGTGCATCAGGGTATGGATGAGTAAGGTAGTGGCAAGGGTGGGGGGTCATGGTGTGTTGGTATTGCGAGCGTTGAGTCTTGATATGAGTGGGGTGGATGAGGGTGTGGTAAGGGGTTTAGCATATATAATCATGGACTACAAACATGTTTTGTGGGGTATGAGGGGAAAGGAGGATGGGGAAGTGCTGAGAAGGATTTTGGCAGCGACATTTTATCGAACTTTGTGTCGCAATAGAGACATATATGGGAAAATGTATGATGAGGTTTTTGCTGAAGGTTATAGAGGATTAACAATTTGGGAATTTATTGGTGTTATAACGGGTGAGTATGTTGGTAAAAGGGGGGAGTCAGGGGTATTCAACGGGCTGACCTCCTCGGGTGTGAAGTGATGGGTGCATGGTGCAACCGGAGGTACACGTGTGGAACTGGATGTAATTTGGTCTGATAATGAGGTATCCTTACATGAATATTTTCTTTGGTAGCGAATTATGTCCCGCTTGTATTGGTCTTGCAAGTGAATTTTAACTTTTCTCGAGAGGGTATTCCTTTCACTATGTTCCTTGAAACATTAGAGCTTATTTGCAATTTTTGTAACGTGTTCCTGCATCACTTTTGAAGTAATTACCTATTATGTAATCATGTGTGAATAAGGATTGGTAACCTAAATTAATATTCATTGTATATTTATTTGTATGTAATACTAGTTAGGCACGTGCCAGAAGGCACAGCAAAAGTATAGTCTCGAGGAATGTGTGTTAAGTTTTGGTATGTTTGTATGTGGCTTGTTAGATGTTGTAAGGAATTTGGTATGGGTGTTATCTTAGTAAAATCACGATTGAAACATTTGGATACTCTTATTCATGTCCTAGTCTTGGATTCTTTTAAAATATTTACATATCCTAGTATTTTACCGATAATGTAGGCATGTGGTGTATTTTCTTGCATTTTAAGCTTTGAACTTCACATTATGCAATGTTGTTATAAAGCTTGAATTTCATGGTTACATTAATATTTATATTATATATTGTCGGTGTATATTCTTCTACTTATGAAGGTGTATGGGTGCATAGGCATGTAATGTTCATATCTGTTTTAGTCTATAATTTTATGTTTTTGTGTTTTGTTGTTCATGCACCACCAACTTTTGGTAAATACTCATTAAGTTTTTGAGGGAGGTCAGTGTATGATTCTACATTTTAGGATAAATTAATGGTATGTTTTCAGAAATGTGAATGTAAATATTTTAAGGGGAGAGAAGAAGTGTCAGCTGTGTGTCTGCATTGTGGAAAATAATTTCCCAAAAAATTATGTTGTATAAGTTTATAATGTAAATATACTTGATTAATACATTACTTTGCTCTAAAGTGTGTTTTTTAAAGAAGAGAATCGAGAGGAAAGCTCTGCACCTGCACTGGGGAGCAGGGGGGAGACGCCATTGTTTTTGAATGTGGTACAGGCACGCTAATGTAATGCGCATAATTTTCGTCACTCTACGGGTTATATTGGGCTTAAAACCTCTCAAATAGGAGCCAAAATTGTTGGATGTGCAGTCCTGCATAACGAGAGCATTAACCAGATGGACAGGACATCTCCAGGAACCTCAGATAAGCTGTCTATGTTTATGTTTAGAAATCTGGCCAGTAATTTCTTCATAAATTTAGACAGGGGGGTTCTGTACATGATACACAGTAATCTCCAGACAAATTGGTGAGTATATGATTATAAATTCTCCTTCTGTTACCTAAATGTGTATATGTAATAATTTATTAATTTTAATATACAGTCCACATGTTTATATTAAATTTTACTAGAATTCCTGGTGATGTATATTTCATTTGCAATTAATATAGGTCTAGAGCAACTTGCGGATATGACAGTTGTAGGTATCAAAGGGGGATATTTTTGAGACCTAGGTGTCCCAAAATTCCTACTTGTCTATGTAACTTTGATAAATAATAATTATCTTTGTTGCCATTTACTGGTATGTACCTTATGAGTTACATCCAGGTAAATTTAATTTTCCACAGCGCTGGCAAGAGTAATTATTGTAAAAGGAGGGGTTTGTAGGATATGTTGTGGGTTGTGTATATGGTTGTAATATGGCCATTATCTATAGTGTTTATTTTCTGTACTGGGATTGTGTAATAGAGGTTATTGTAAATATCCAGTATAGTTTTTAATTTTATTATACTCTTATACATCCTTGTATTTGTTCTATGTTTTAAATAAAAATATAAAAAAAGAAAATATAAATACATTATGAATCTCAGTCCCTCAAGACGTACAATAGCAAAATAACACAAACTAATATTAACAGATACAAAGAGGTTACACGGGTACACTAGAAAATATCGCTTATAACAAAACGTAATAAAAAAAGGCCTGAGCTTGCTATCACCTGCAGCTCATAAGACTGCCATCCCCACGAGCCCCTTTGGGGCAGGGTAGATGGTAGACCAGAGGCCTAGCATCTCCCTATGAGACCTGTGAGGGTAGGGACTCTGGCTAGGCCTGAGGACAGTTGGTCCCAAGGATGAGGGGGTACTTGTTCCTCCTCCCATGGGAGACTTAGGTCTCGAGATACTCCCCAGATAGGGAGCCAAGGCCGGGTCACCACTACTTGGAAAAGACCCGGGCTGGGAGAATACCAGCGAATAAGAAAAAAAAGTAACATTAAGAAGAATGGGTAAATCTCAACCCTATTTACCCAAGAACACAACAAGGACATAACATGCAGACTACACCTGTAACAGGGTCAATAATGTAATTTATACACAGCCATTAAATCCATAATCCCATCAGGTATGCACTGTTTACATAATATTACTGTGACATATGACCGAGGCACAGTACGATAAGAAGATTATTCACGATAAATATATCGGTTACTCACAACCTGCACATTAATCAATAAATGAAATAACCTACATCATAATCTCATTATAAAATAAAGTACATACTCTTACCCAACTAACCCCCCAGTACAGTAAGTTCCCTACAGTCACATACTCGCCTCACCATAAGCCTTATGAGTCAGTTACAAAACAAGAAAAGTCATAAGCATTCCGCACTCATCTACAGGGTGAGCACATTATATAATATAGTAAGAAAATGCCAGTACAATAAAAACAAAACCCCTTTTGCCAGGGCAATGCATAAACGAAATGCACAGTACATCAACAAAGAAAGCATTATGCTCTGACATAAAACAGCCATAACACATTACATGAATAACAAGAAATGTAACAACTCAATCGCGATAAGCATATCACACATGCAACATGTCCACAAGGCTGTATACGCACAGTCAACATAAACCCAAATACTCCTGCATTCACACTTATTACATTAAGATGGTCATGACGAGCCCTCAAGCTCCGTATGCCTATGTGGCATGACAACCACGAGGTTGACATGAAACCCAGAAAACACAATAGGCCAAACCCAATAGAACCAATGACGTTGTCTCTCAAACTCTATTCAAAACATCACACATACAACAGAATAAGGAGACCCCCCACACACACACAATCAAACAGACCTGCCTTGGCACACTCCTCAAGCACACAATCTCCCTCCCCCACCTGAATACCAGCCACATATATACATAATGACTGCAAACACTAATTCACCACATGCTAAATACAAAGTTACTTTACTTCATCACTGCTCTCTGTACCAACTTTCATGCTACATCACATTGGACACACCTCCACATCTTCTATACCCACATTCATGTCACCTCACAACCCCCCCAGAGGCGAATTATTATGAAATCAATTACTACCTAGTTAATTGACTCAAAAAATAGTCTACAGGTAAATTACAGGTAATGCTGCCGTCAGTTAGTGTCACTTTGGTTTTCACAAAATAGCACAGCAGGGTCGACGCCAGGTGAACACTGTCGGCATTGAAGTGGTTCGTGAGGCTATGTATGCCCATTCGGCTCAGCATTTACTGCCTGCTATCATCAGGGATACGTACCGTATAGAGAATGAAAAGCTGTATGGAGTGGCTTTGAATGGAGCTTATAGGATCTTCATGAAGTTCCGTAATGCCAGTGTTTATTAGGATATTGTCACCAGATATCAAGACGTTAGTATGCCTGTGAATCCAGGAATGTGCCTTTTGAAGCTGATGAGGCGGACCTGCGAGCTGTATTTAAGAAATATGGGACTGTTCATTTGGCAACGATGGGTCGCTGGAAGGAGGGCTTGTATGTAGGGATGCCTGAGGATAGCTTCTCATTGAAGATGACTTTAAGGCATCCCATTCCTTCTTATGTGCAACTGGAGGATTTCAGGACACAGGTGCTGGTGACATATGCTGGACAACGGCGTACATGTTAATTGTGTGGCGCCTGTGACCACATTGCGGTGCACTGTCCTCGTCGATGGGACGCACAAGAGATGGATCAGCGTCAGGAATTGCTGGAGGACCTGGAAACGACTGTGGTGGCATGTATGGTGGAGACGTCCAGACGTAAGGCATGGAGTGTGGAAGTAGAGGAAGCGATGTCATTGGAGGGTGGGTGGGTGGGTGCGCACACCGCCGAGTGAGCAGGGATCTACCAGGCAGGAACAGGTGACTGTGGGTCAGGTGCCACTTGGTGGAGGAGGGGACGAGGAGGTCACCTTTGATTCAGTGCTCCACGACCTGTTGGGTACCCCGGGAGACATCTTTGTGGAGGGCCTTGTGGGTGCTCTGGAGTCTGTTGAGAACCCCAGGCACGTGAAAGTGGACATGTCGGAGACTGGCATGGATGCTGCCTTGCAAATTAGAATTGTAGTGGCAGAGGTGCACGAAGCAGGCTTCCAGGAGGTTGTTGGGAAGATGAATCGAGTGTCTCAGGAAGCGGGCGACTGCTCCTGCGGACATGGAAGATGTGCTTACACCGGCAGAGCATAAAGGGAAGAAGGTTTGGGCCGGTGTCGATGGGCATGGCCTTGGAGGGCCCAGGAGTAAAGGACCTGTGAAAAGGGGCCCAAGGGGACTGGCAAAGGTCCATGGGGGGTGTTCAGAGGAATGGGGATAGAGGCTCAACTGTGCATAAAGGTAAACCTCCACTCACAGATTCAAGAGCCTCACTATAAATGTTAATGGTTTGCAGAATGAACGGAAGTGCACTTGGTTTTGGGAATTTATAGGTCAGTGTGGTGTGGATGTAGTGTTCATCCAAGAACATAATCACAAGCCTTGATGCGAGTTGGTGATAGAGGGCTTTGTTGTCTATGCAGCTCACTCGCTGCATTTGAAAGGAGGTGTGGCAATTTTGCTAAGGGAGGTTAGCCCATTTACTGTTCACCAATGGGAGGAGGGCGAGGAGGGGAGGAATTGTTCACGTGGATGGGCCGTGGGGAAGGGAGAGGGTGTCTTTAGTGTGTGTTTATGGTCCGGCAGAGGGAGATGGTAAGTTTAAAAATTAATTTGTTCGAGATGTGTTTATGTATCACTTGCGATCACTATCAGCAGTCACAGTAGTGGGAGGAGATTGGAATTATGTGATTCAGCATAAGGATGTGGAACCCAGAGGGGTGGGGTTTTGTTCGGGAGTACTGGGTGAATTGTTTTAAAACGGGTGGGGTTGGTGGATATGGCAGGGGTGTGGCATGGGACATCGAACACACTTTTGTATGGCTGGGATATGCGGCTAGACTGGATGGGATTTATGTCACTTGGAAAGCTGTGGTGAAGAGCGTCTCTGTTGTGGATTTGGGGTTTTCAGACCACAGGAGTGTTCTGGTGGTTTTGGACTGGGAGCGATTGCCGCATAGGTATAAGGGGGGTCTTATTTGTGAGGTTTTGAGAGGGGTTGTGGGATGGTGGTCGGGAAAAAGGGAGATGTGTTTGTGTGGTGGGACACAAATGCAAAGCTGAGGATTCAAGAATTTTACGTTCATCAGGGGTGGCAGGAGAGTCAAATGGCATACGGACTTATTAGGTATATCGAGGGGCAATTGTGGGAGTGTTATAGAGGGGGGATATTGTGGGTTAAAAGATAGACTCAGGCACTTGCATAATGATAGGTTTGATGTGGCGCAGGTTGATGGGTGGTTTGAAGGAGGTCTTATGGAATGATAGGCCATCGGTGTGTGTTCTGCGCAGTGGCAACGGAAATGGTGGGACTGAGTATGCATTCAGCAATGGTGGGGTATACGGTGGGGCAAGAATTGGTTAAAAACTGAGGGGATGGGTGAGTATGTGGATGCTTGGTTTACTGATTATATGGGCGGTGTGGGTGTGCGTGAGGGGGCATTACGGGAGATGGATGATTGGATGGAGTGTGTGCTTGACGAGGGTGATAGGGCGACGTTGGGAGGGGCCATCACGGAGGAGAAGGTGTGAGCAGCTTTAATGGGCATGTGTCGGGGCAAAGCCCCTGGTATAGATGTTCTGCCCAGTGACTTTTACATGCAACATGCAAGGCTGGGAACCAAAGCAATCATAGTACTTTTTTTTCATATTTTATTTAAAACTTCATGTGCAAATATATATAGGTACATATATCAATACGTAACATTGACACTGGTGATGAGCAATAAACATTCACTACACAATCTACTGAATAAGCATATACATAAGGACATTAAAATAAACTTAACACCACCTACAGACTGCTTCTACGTACGTTGTTTCACAAGTACACAAGGTTCATAGATATAGTGGAACCTACTCATTATTGTTTACACTCCCCCTCACCAACGAATACATTCTACATTTCCCTGTTACTTAAAATTAAAAAATGACTTGAACAAGGACAACATCAATAACACAATATATAAACACATAACAATCCAGGCAACACCTGACACTGTACTATATACAAGTTTTTAAAACATATCACAATTCAAGAAGGAATAAAGGTGTAATAATAAAGGTCACAAAATGGCTGTAAATAAAACTCCTAAATTACAACCTCAACACAATAATAATGCACCAAGCTTAATGACAATCACCCATAATACAACTCACAACAAATTACACAAGACCTACAAAGCATTATTAAGAAACCTCCCCCCACTCACACACACATTGAAAACTAACCCCATCACCAATCTGAATAATCATGACATTAATTATCCTCAATTTATGAATATCATGACACATGTCACTTGAGGAAAGATTATTTACAACCATGGATGGTACAGGACTACCAAAATCACAATACCTTAAATAAAACTAACACAATGTGAATATTACATTTCAAAACACACGTATATAACTACCAATAAAGTTGGTATTACCGTTAATGACTTAAACTTATTACATATTAATTGCATCCCCCCTCACCCCGAAATAATATGACCGCTATCACCAACTTGTTGGCTTACATCCTAACTTGACATATATGAATAAACCTAAGCGGTAATTATACAAGTATTGGTGAAACAGTAGCACCAAAGACACAGTACATTTAAGAACAAATATTAACCAAACCTTAATCACAACAGCGTATCTAAGGCACACGCAGGCACAGACAGCCACAACTGTGTATGTGCCGTTACACATCCCATACACACAGGTTCATACACATTTGCATGTTACATTATTCCAACTCTCTCGCCACACTAAAGTCACGCACATTCTTTGCAACTGTCCAACCCCAAAGAAGCTACCCCATTTCTACCCCTGACATCCCCTCCTACAGTAGAATTTACCATCCCTACCCTGCCCCTCCCACCTGATTTACAAATCTAATAAAACCTCTAACGTAAGTTCTCTATATCCCTCTGAGAAAGCCCGCTCCCACCTTCTCCCATAAACTTCCCTGTTATGGTACAACCACAACGTTTTATAAAACATAACCACTAAAACCCTCCTCTTCACCTCACTATCCCCTTTTCCCCTCATTCCCCACGATATGTATATATAATCTACCATAATGTACCCCACGGTCCTAATGATACTCTCATCCATTCCCCCCATGTCAAGACTTAAAGCTCCCAGAACAGAAATCTGTTTACCCCCAATCTTATGGAGTACCTTACTCAACCAACCCCTGACACTACCCATCCCCTCGCAAAAATATACAACATGAAATGCCGACTCCTCACCTTCACATATTCCACACACACCCCCCTCAATCACATGTCTATCCCTCAGAACCGTACCCGACGGCAAAATCCCATGCAGAAAACGATACGTCACATGCTCTTGGTTGTAACCTCATCCTACTTAACCTGTTCCATATACTTCCCCATGTATACATGGGATAAATTCCCTCTACAGGCGCCACAACCCTCCCCACCAACAATCGACACATCACATTTATATTGACCTTCCTCGGATCTCGAGCCCACGCCATAGCCCTCAAAACAGTTTCACACTCCTGCAACTCCACTCCTGAATACATTCCTTTCAATTTTCGTGGATCCTGACCAGACCCCCCCACCCACACCTTCCCTCACCACCTCCCTTTTAATAAAGACACATTTGACCCTCCTCTTTAAGTCCAGCAAACTCAACCCCCTCTGCCGCACAGGTAACATTATCATGTCCCTTTTAAGCCAATCACATCCCGAGCCCCACAAGAATTTAAAAACCCTCCTAAGTATATCCGCTACCGCCATCAGCGTTAATGGGAACACGACCGCCACGTGCAAAATCTTACTATACAATAAGACATTAATAACAATGGCCCGCTGTACAAGGGTCAAATGATAAGGCCTCAATGCACCCAATCGCCCCCGAATCCTATCCACCAACCTAATCGAGTTTTCCCTGCGCTCTACATCCAGATCGTCTGCATAGATAAGACCACAAATTTTTAACAAATTCACCTGCCTCCCCACCACTGAACTACCCCACTCAACCCTCCCAGCCTAAGCTCCTAACCCTATGACCATGGACTTTTCTGAATTCACTCATACCACCGCCCCTCTCACATAACAACCCCTTAACCTGTCCTCCAAATAGTTGGCCAGCCCATATTTTAAAGAATTAATTTGTTTCCCTTCTCTCACGTAATATTGCCTAATTCGTTCTTTAGCCACACCATCCCACCATGTTACCACATCCTCCACCCTATGTACCTCCCACAGTGTTGTAAATCCCTCCAACCCCTCCTCATCTCCTAACATACTCGTATTTAACTTCCAATAACCCCTAGAGATACCCGCCAATGACTCCCATCCCACCTCTGCCATGACCGCCCTATGATTCGAATAAGCTACCTCTATTGTGCGGAAAAACTTTACCAAGACCCCTTGAGAAATGTACAACCTATCTAACCTAGCCGCATAACCCCTCGTTACGAAAATGTGCTCTACCTCCCACACTCCCCCTCCAACTATATCCCTCAACAGAATATCCCTCAAGAGGTCTCGTAAGGCCACCGACATGTGCCTCGCCCCTTTTGGTTCCACATCAGCCCTCCTGATAACACATACAAATTCCTGTTTTACTTTCACATTGTTCTCAGCTGGTGCATGCACACTTACAAAGGTTACCCTCTGCCCCATCCACCACCCATCCACATGCAACACCCTTCCCCCTCACCCGTCATTTCTTATCAACACAAACGGGCTCGCCTCCCTGATCAATATACCCACACCACCTTTCAGACGTGCAGATGGCAGAGTCATGACCTGAAACCCTGCCACATCCAACTCTCTCCCCTCTTTGAAATTGTGTTCTTGCAGAAACACCACATCCACCCTATATTTACACAGAAACATTCGAAACCATTCCCTCTTCACACTATTACACAGTCCATTTATGTTCACAGTCATACACCTAAGGCCTCTTTATAGTTTCCAACCCTTCCTCCTCTCTTCATTCGTCCCAGGGCCTCCTGCCCCAGAGCCAGCACAGGACTTCACACCATCAGCCCCCCCTTTCTTGTAATGCCTTTTATCCTGACTACCTCGACAATACTCTTGCTTCCTCCCAGACCTCTGCGCCGGCGTCAGGACATCATCTGAGTCTGACAATGCTGCTCTCTTCCTCATGATGCCCTCCACTGCCATGTAGTCTTCTGAAGTTCCCTCACGATGAACCTCAACGTCCTCCATGCCCCGTTCCACGGCACATGGCGACATCTCACGCTTACTGCTTGGCCCGTCATCCCTGTTATGGTTTTTATCAACACATTCCTCCACAGGCAATGCCGGGCCTCTTGCCAGCTCAGGAACAACATCCTCAGCAGGCGGTGTCAATGTCTTCAACACTTCCTGAAGCTCTTCCTCGAGAGCCTGTACCTCCTCCTTCACTTGCACTTCTAAACTCTTCTCCTGCCTAGTAACAGTTCCTGTTATGTCACAGCTTGCTTCACACACGCCAGTCTCCTCTATTGGATCCTCTACCACTTCACCCCACAAGCACCCAAGCCCTTGCTTTCACGTGGGGTTTTCCAAACAACAGTTTTACCACACGGGTAATTGGTCCCTTCCCCAGTTTTTTGCAGGGCCCTCCTAAAGTTTTCACACAAGCTGCCGCTATTTGGTTGTCCCCCCACAAAACCCTGCAGTACATCTCTGTTGGATTTAGGGTTTCCCAAAAACTTGCGTCTTAAAAGGTTCCCCCAAACATGACGTAAGCGGTTTGAATCCCTTTCAGAGTCATTGTTTATATCTTCGAAATTGGTCCCCCTGTGTTATTTAAATATTTTTAAGGGGGCATTTGTTCTAATTTAAATTTTTTATAGCGCAAAAAGTCCCCGTTTATAGCAAAAAAAATTTTTTTTTTTTTATATTTTTTTTTAAAACTTCATGTACAAATATTAATAGGTACTTTATTTTAAAAAAAATGTTTCAAGGAAAAACATCTTTTAAAACAATATATAAAAAAAAAAAACCAAAATCCGGGCCCAAATCTGACAGTCACTTTATAAAGTTTTTATAACTATCAAAATTTAAGGGAAGGAATAAATTTTATAAAACCCAAAGGGCCCCACAAAATGGTTTTAAATAAAAACCCCTTAAAATTACAACCTAAAACACAATAATGCCCCAAGACTTAATGACAATCCCCAAATAATCCACTCGCAACAAATACCCCAGCCCTACAATATGCCTTATTAAAAAACCCTGTGCTGCAACACGGGGTAAACACCCCATCCCTCCCCCCCCCCACTCACACACCCCAAAATTGGGAAAACTAACCCTATCACCAACCTGAATAATCTTGCTTTAAATTTATCCTAAATTTTAGGATTATTTGACAAAATGTCACTTGAGGAAACATTATTTACAACCATAAAAGGGTTCCCAGGATACCAAAATTACAATATTAAATAAGAACAATAAAAAATAGGAAAATTACGTCAAAATGTGGGGAAAACCACGTTACAAAAAAAAAAAAAAAACCCCAGTGTTTTAAAGGAAATAGTAAAAAAAATTCAAATTCAATTGCAAAAACCATGCAAGTGGAACAAAAATAGGGCTACCAAAAAACTTTACATGTTATATAATTTATGGGTTATACATTAATACATTTTATTATTTAATCTGCTCCTTACCCCTTCCCCATAAAGGGGAATTTAAGAAAAACCTTATCTTGCAAAACCCCTCTCATTGGTCCCCCTTAGTACCTCCAATCACACCCAACCACATCACTGCTTTCCCCAAAGGTGGGAGCCTTTTAAAAACCCCCAAAACCCCCCCCCCCCTTTTTACCAACCCACTCACCCCGGCTTTTAAACCCCCTTATAACGCCAAAAAATTTCCCCTTTTGTTAGTTCCTCTTTTAACCCCTCAAAAAAAAATCCCTCTTCCCATTTTTCCCCAAAAAATGTTTTCTTTTTGGAAAACAAATTTTCGATAAAACGTCCGGCCAAAGTCCTTCCAGCCCCTTTCCCCACCCACCTTCCCCTTCAAAACCCAAAAAACATATATGAAAGTCCACGTTTGACATATCCCTAAACCTCTTACCACACTCTCCAACCCCACTCATATCAAGAATTAAACCTTTGGGCAATACCGCCACCCCTTGACCCCCCCCCTCCCACATCCCTTACGCATCCATACCCTGATGAAACCCCAAAACCCCTTCAAAAAAATAGACGACATGAACGCAGTTTTTCCCCCATTTGCATCTGCCACACCCCCCACCCTCAATAACCCCCTATCTCGGGCATCGCCCCCCGTTGGAAAATCCCATGCAGGAAACGGTACATAACCTCACGCGCCCTAGGTCAATCCTTAATTTACTTTTTTCTTCGCCATATTAAATCCCTGCATACTTTGGGGTGACCCCTTTAAAAGGGCCCCCCCACTACATGTCTTTTAAACCAATTTACAAAAAAGTTCCCACTTTACTTTTCCCGGTTCCCTGGCTAACATTAAGGGCATAAAAAATGCCCTTCGCTTTTCCTTTTCTTTTCCCGCCCCCCCCCTTTCCTTTTTCCTTTAGGTGAGCTTGTACCTTATCTAGTTTGACCCCCCCTCCACCCACCTGCACTCACATTCCCTTTTAAAAAAACCCCCACATTTCACGCGCTTTCTAAAGTTCCCAAACCCAAAACCCAACCCCCCCCTACTTTACCGGCAATGTCACTACCTCCCTTCGAAACCCCAGTTGCCCCTAAAACCCCAAAAAATTTGGGAAAAACCATTCTAAGAATACTCGTGATCCCCTTTCCCTTTTTAACGGCACCCACACCCCGAAAAAGGGGGAATTTACTATATAGTAAACTTTGATGCAATTTACACGTTGCCTAATTTTTTAATGGGTGGGGGGTCGCAGAAATTCCCCAAACCGTCGCTGCATTTTTTTTCCACCATCCTTTTCGAATTGCTAACCCTTCCCAGCACTCAGGTCAGCCTCATACATGACACCGGATTTTCAGACCCCCGGTTTCACCCTCTGAACAAAATCACATCCCCAACAAATTCTCTCTGCCCACTCTCCCCCCCCTGATCAGGGGACTTTTCCAGATTTCCCTTCATCCCAGTAGCTCTCCCAAAAGTGTGAAAAAATTTCCCCCCAAAGTCCTAACCTTTGTCTCCTCACTTCCCAAAAATAGTGGTATCATCTACATAGCCCCCCAAAACCCCGGGCCCACGGTTCAGCTCCCCAATCCCCCCCCCCTTTCCTTGGCGATCCCCCAACCATTCCAAAAAAGGGGATCCTGAACACATGCAAACAATATTTGTAATAAAGGCTTTCCCTTTGGGGAAGCCCCCGGTTTCCATGTTGACCCCCCCCCCCAAAAACACCCATTGATTTGCCCCCCTTAAACCTTTCCGCTTTTTGGGGTACACGTACCCACCCCAAAACCCACTATTTTTTTCCCAAACCCCCCTGCCCGTAGGGAATATCCCTAAAAAACCCTTTTCCTTTCCCCCTTCAAAACCCCCCTTTTGGGGGAAATCCAACGCCACCCCCCCCCCTTTTCCCTTTCCATGTCCCCCCGGGAAACCTCTTGTAACCCCGTGGCCCCACGCTCATTAAAACCTACCAGGTAAACCAATTGAGATTTCAAACCCACGACCTCCCCACAACACATTTTAACCCGATTCCCAAAAATTTTTCGCAAAAAAATTTAATCGCACAAAGAAATTTAAAAGGGGGCCTGGAAAATTTCCCAAAGGGGGTACTCTGCTTTTTTCCCCTTTGGGACCAAACACCACCCCCGGGCCGTTCCCTGAGATTCCCCCATTTTTTTAACCTCCTTTCTTTCTGGCATTAAATTAAACCCTTACTGGGAAAAACCCCTAAGCAGACCCCATTTTTTTGTACATAAAATTCGTTTGGGTAAACCATCGACCCCGGGGTCCCTTCCCTTCCACTTTGTCCAAAAGGGCTCTCCTTTTTTTCCCCCTCCTCAATGACCCCCCCCCAGGGGCCCCCCGATCACTCCTCCCCATTTTTGCACGGAAACAAAATCCCCATACCTTTCCAAAAACCCTCACCACCCACCCCACAAATTTTTCCCCGTATTCCTAAAAACCCATCTATCTGCATATGCACCCCACCCCCTTGGTTTTCCCCTTAATAACCTGCCCCTCTAAAAAAACCCCCCACAAAAGGGTTTGGGACTTGAAAAAACCCGGTTTTTGGTTTTCGTTCGCTGTCGTCCCTTCTGTCCCGCGCACAAAGTTTGATGGTTTGTCCCCCGAGTACTTGTCTAACCCCCCCTGCCCCCGGTACAGCTGCAAAAACGTTCTTTTTGCAAATCCCATATTCTGTCCTTAAACATGTGTATATCCCCCAAAAGGGTACACCCCGGCCACCGCCCCCCCCCCCGTAAAAAATTTGTAATTGATTCTAAGAAATTTTTGCCAAACCATACCGCAATTGTTTTAATGGTTTCCCCTCATTAACATAAAAATGAGTTTTTTGAAAATTAGCCACACAAATCCCACCATCCTACCACGTTTTTCCTCAGTTCTTCTGCCCGGCACAAAAGCTTTTTCCCCAAAAATATTGCAAACGTTTCCCAAACCCCCCTTCCCTACCCCCAAAAAACCATCGTGTTCAGTTTCCAAAAACTTCCCTCCCTTTCAAAGCCAAAGCATCCACCCCACCCCCAAATAATACCCCCTATGTTTGGGAAGACACCATCTCTTTAGTTTTTTAAAAAAAACTACCAAAACCCCCTTTAGATAAATATAAAACCCGTCCAAACCCCAGCCCGGGATATCCCTTCTTATAAAAGTATGTTCCACCCCCCCACAGCCTCCCCCCCAAACAAACACATAACTTTAAGAAATTTTTAGCAGGCCCCCCAAAACCCGAGGGGAAAATTACCCCTCCTTTGGGTTTTCCCCGTCTGTTTCTTAATTACACAATTCCCAAATCCCCCCCCACCCCCAAAACCCAGACCCGGGAAACCCTGCGTGGAATAACGGAGTCCCCCCCCAAAAAAATCCCCTCTTCACTTTTTCCCTCCTTTTTTGTGGGGCATACAACAACAAACGCCACTCCCCTCTTTCCCCTCCACCAAACCCCTTTCCCCAAAGTAATACCCCCCCTCCCCCCCCCTTTTTCCCCCCCCCCCCCCCTCTTTCTAGCAATAAAAAATGGGCCCGCCTCCCTGAAAAACCCCCACTCCTCCTTTTAAACGCTCAGAGGAAAAAACATAAGCCTGATACCCAGGCCAAAACTAATTCGACCAACTTTTAAAAATTTTGCCCTGCACAAAAAACTACGTCCAAAACCCTTTACTAAATTTAAAAAACATCCTAAGGGAAATCCCCTTTTAACCCCCATCAAACAGACCATTAATTTATTGTTAAACACCCGAGGCCCGTTTAAGGTTTCCTTCCCCCCCTCATGTCAGATTCTTCCCCTTTTAGGGCCGTTCCCTGGGGCCCGTGCCCCCCTTTGCCCGATTCCCCCTCCTTCCCCAACCCTCCCCCCCTTTTTGTTGTGGCCCTCTCGCAGAAATCCCCTCTGGGTTTCCATAACCCCATGTCTTTTTTCCCAGGCCTTTGCGCCCCGGTTTTCCCCAACATCGTCCCAATTGAGCTGGCTGCCTTTTTTTCCCGTAGCTCCCCCCAGTTTCCATATCTGACCCGGGGGGCCCGCAAAAATGGACTTCCACCTCTACCCCCCTTTAAACCGCCCCCATGCCCCTCCCGGCAAATCGCACTGTCCACCCCCAGGGCCCCCTGATCCTCCCCTTCCCCACACACACCTTCTGCCCTGATCCCAGGGGGCTTGTTCGCTGTAACTTCCAAATTTCCCTAGACTGTAACATAGCCGGGATCACCGTCCCAATCCCCCTCAAAAGCCCTTTATGCTGCGCCCCCCTGTACCTCTTTAATTGACAACTTACTGTTGAGGGGGCCCGGTGATTCATGGCACCACTTTTTTCCCATTCCCCCCGGAGGAGCCACCCCATTTTACTCCACATGCGGGCCCCCGCCCTCCTCCTTGCACCCCGTTCTTCTTTAAGGGTCGGGTTTCTCATGCCCCAGGTGCTCCGCCCCTTGCCCGGGCCCGGGGCCCCCTGTTGATGGGCCAGGTGTTTTTTGGTCACCCTTTTCCGATTCCCCCTGGAGGGGGGCCACTAACCCCCTTTTACTCCAATGCGACCAAACCCCTCCTCCCTTTCCCCCCTTTTCCTTAGGCTCGGGGTCATGCGCAAAGGTTGGGTTTCCCCCCCCTTTCCGGGCCCCGGAAGGGCCATACTCGCTTGCCAAAAGTCTGCCGCCATTTGGTAAAAATTTGCCACACATCGGACGTAAGTCCCCTGCCCCGCATACCCCTACCTTTACCTGGGTTTAAACTCTTCGGATTTTTAAAAATACGGGGTTTTTGGAAAGCCCAAGCCCTTTATCTTGAAGAATTAAAAAAACCCCCGGAAAAAACCCCGTTTAAGCACCTTTTAACCCAAATTTTCCGGTTTGGGCCGATGTTCAGTTTCCCTAAGTTCGAAAACATTCGAAAAATCTACCTCATCGCCTAAAAGGGGAAGTTGGGGGAGCTTTAAAACCCCCGAATAATGTGGGGATCATCAATTAAATTGAAACCCCCACTGCCGGGTTAGTTTAATGCGACATTTGGTAAACGATCCCAAACCCAAAGGGGCCCCGTATACTTGAGCAGTTAGCCTTTCACGAAAAAATTTTTATACACCGTTTAGTTTTCCCCCTCCATATAAATCCTGTCTCTGATGCCTTTTGTCTTTTATAATTTTTTGGGAAAAAAAATCGACTGACGTAGGGGTTTTTAAAGGGCCCCCCTAATAAGTTCAAAGCCCCCAGTATTCACTCTTTCCCCGCGCACACCTGGGGCCATGTTCCCTTGACTGATTTTTCGTCTGGGGGAAAAAATAGAGGGGTGCAAAGCAATACCGCACCTACCCCCAAAACCCGGCAGCGAATGCAAACACCTCCTTGTACCACTGCTGGTTTAGGTTACTGAGGGCGTAGGCAAAGGGGGTCTGAAAGGCCCAATAGCGTTTCAACAATGTTTATAGCCCAAAATAGGACTTTCGGCGTTATATTAAATTTTCTGTTAAAATATAAAAAATTTCCATGGTATTTTTTCGGGTATTATCGTTTTTTCACTATTATCTTATTATCACTATTTTTTAATTTTTCACTTTATTTTAATTTTATGGTTAGGTAGGATTTCCCTTTTGTTTAATATAGAGTTTAAGTCTTTGGAACCATCCGGGGAATTGTTCAATTGTTTATGTTGGGGGCTTTACGTGGCTCAGGGTGACCAACCTGAGACACGTCAACAGGGCCCGGCAATTTTTGTCAGTCTGCTCCCAGCTTTTTGCCCCCCAAAACTGATGTATATTGGGGTCTTTCGGTGTACGTTTAATGGTTTTTGAGAATTGGGCTCTAGAGCTGCTCACTTTGTTCCTCTTTTTCTCTGGGAAAAACTCTTTTGATATTTATTTTTCTTGGTTTAGTTCAGTAATCCAAAAGATATTATGGCCAGATTTTTAAAGGGCCTTCCTTTAAAACTTGTACCTTTTGTATTTTGAGTCTAAGTCTTTTTAAGGGAAAAAAAACGTTTAAATTTTTAATGGGGGACTTTGTTTCGGAAGAATTTAAATTTAAAAATTTCCCTTATTAATATGACATTTCCACGATTTGGAACTAAATGTATATGGTAATTTTATTGTACAAAGTATTAAGTTAAATTAACTACAAAGAGAAGATAAAGTATTTGTAGTGATACTGGTCCTGTGGGGAGCAGCAGCAGGATAATACTGCACCACCTCTAGGGGCCCTTAACAACAACAACAGTTTGGTGTGTGTCATGGGCACCAACACATGGTGTGTGATTCTCTCCTACTTTATCCATTTATCAGCGATGCAGATTACATGGTGAGTTTAAATATGTGGCCTGTAGTTATAACTTTTCTCTTGACATATGCAAGACATCACCATCCCTGTAGAAGCAATTATTAGATGTACTAGTCATTATATTTTGTTGTTGCAGAAGTACTATGAAGATTCTATGTTCAATAAAGCCTAGAGATAAGGCCTGTGTTTCTATCACAACAATTTATTGAACATAGAATCCTGGGCTACCTGGTGGTGATCCTGCGCTAGACTACATCACAACATGGAGCGTTTACTGAAACCTGAGAGGCTAGACTGTGACCCCAGCTTATCAACGGCTGCTCAGGAATGGAAGCACTGGTTTAAGACTTTCGAAAACTTCTTGGGAGCCCTTCCTAAAGAAGATCTAGATAAACTAAGTCTGCTCATCAATTTTGTGTCACCTAAGATATATGAGGCTATTTCTGAGTGTAATACCTACGAAGATGCTATCAAAACCCTCAAGTCTCAGTATATTAAACCTACAAATGGAAATCTTTGCACGCTATCGCCTTGCAACTCGCCGCCAGCAGATTGATGAGTCCTTAGAGGAATACTTTCAAGCACTGAAAATTTTAGGTAAGGACTGTCACTTCCAAGCAGTGACAGCTGCTCAGTATTGTGAAGAGTCCATCAGGGATGCTTTTATCAGTGGCCTGCAATCACCAATAATAAGGCAGCGTTTATTGGAGAATAAAACATCTCGACTTAGCCGCTGCCTTTGACCAGCAAGAGCTCTAGATTCAGCCCAGAAGAATTCTGAAGTATACAGTACCACTCAGCCTTCTCGAGTGGTAAGTGCTGCAATTCCTGACCAAGACTCTTGCAATGAAGTTACTGGGGAACCTGCCTCAGTGACAGCGAGCAGCAGGTACGGTGTGTTTCTTTTGTGGTTTTTCAAGACATCCACGTCCAAACTGTCCTGCTCGTGAAGCAATGTGCCATAAATGCCACAAGAAAGGTCACTTTGCTAAAGTATGTTCGTGCTAATGCATCAACAGAGCTAGTGCCTCCACACATTCCAGTGATTCATGCAACTCTAGCAACAGTGACTTCTGCGGCTACTCCAAATTCACTGTCAAAGGCAGTTGTGAAAAGTATTCATCAAAGGAACAGAAGTAGATGGTCTTATTGATATGTGGCAGCTCAGAGAGTTCATCAAACCTTGACTTAGTTAAACGGCTCTCCTTGACTCTACATCACTCATCAGGTACCGTTTCCATGGCATCAACATCTCTCTCTATTCAGACCTTAGGGTTTTGTAAGGTAAATCTCAGAGTTAATGGAAAGGATTATCAAGATGTACATTTAGCTATTCTGCCACAACTGTGCTCTGATGTTATCCTTGGTCAGGACTTTCAGAAGCTGCATGGTAGTGTCACTTAACATATGGAGGTGAACTGCCTCCTCTTGTTGTCTGTGGACTTAGCACTTTAAGGGTAGACCCACCAAAGCTGTTTGCAAATCTTACCGCGGATTGCCATCCTATATCAGCTAAGTCACGCCGCTATTCTTATGAGGATCGGATGTTCATTGAGAAAGAAACTCAGAAAGGGTGCTGAAGGAGGGGTTTTTAAAGGTAGGGTGAAGGTTGG
>NW_026478752.1:0-10106 GCF_026875155.1 Cherax quadricarinatus | reverse complement strand
AACCCCTTATTATGTGGGGAAAATAAAAAGTTTTGGGGCCCCCTGACATTTATTATTTTGTGTCTCGTGACTCGGGGCGTCCTGTTTTCAGTGGGGAAATGTTGCATTCCTTCCGAGTCTTTTTGCTTTCTTAAAAATGATTTTTCATGTTTTCAGTGTATTTATATGTATCTCTCTCGCCTGAATTAAAGGGGGTACAAATAAGGGTTCCCCCTTTCCCCGCTTGGGTGCCTTATGGAATTGTGTGTCCCGTTGAAGTTTTTTGCTACTCCCCAGGTCAGAATTTCCCCGCTTGAAGGGGGGCCCATTAGTGTACGCGTATTCCACCCTGGAAAAACACGATTTGAAGAGAATATCAGGGGTTGGTGTCCTCTTTTAAGGTTTCATTGCCCAAATCCCACTTTTTCCCTTTGGATGCGGTAGTACTTTTATTTTGGTCTTTGAGTGAGATCCTCTTGAAATTATCACCCCCCGGTCCGTCACGTTACTTTTTGGCTTTATTATATACCAAAGTTTACCTGGGAGAGTTTCGGGGGTCAACCCCCGGGGCCCCGGTCTGTGACCGGGCCTCCTGGTGGTAGCGTGATAACCCAGGCTGTTGTGTGGCGCACGCAAACCAAGTACGAGCCACAGCCCGGTGTGGAAAGACTTTAGGTTTGCCCAAGTCCCACCTTAAGATGCAGGGGTCTGTTGGTAACCCCCCTTTATGTGTGCTGGGGGCAGTTGAACAGTCTCGGGCCCCCTTGCCCATTATTGTATGGTCTCTTAACGTGCTAGTGACCCCCCTGCTTTTCATTGGGGGTGGTGCTCGTCTCCCAAGTTTTTTGTTTCGAGTGGTGTTTTTCGTGTGAAGTTCGGTATTTCCCCTCTGGGTTTTCCAGGTGTATATAATCATGTATCTCTCCCCCCGCGTTCAGGGAATAAAGGTTTAGAAACCTCAAGCGCCCCCGAAATGAGGTGTTTTACCCCTTTATGCGCCCGTGAAAGTTCTCTGTACTTTTCTAGGTGGGCAATTTCCCCTGCTTGAAAGGTGCTTTTTGAGTGCAGAAATTTCCCACCCTAGAAGAACAAGGACCTGAAGTGTGTATATGGGTTGGCCCCCCTAGTTTTAAAAGGTTTTTTTTCCCACCCTGTCTTTTTTCTAGCAGATGCGATTGATACAATGTTATGGTTTGAAGGTGAGATCCTCGACATAATACTCCGGTCTTTGACGTTGGTGTTTCGCTCTTTTTTGGGGCCCAGAATTTGCTTTGTACTCTGATGAAGTTTAATTTTCCTATGTTTACTATCTGAGAAATTTGAAATTTCTCTCGTTGAACTTCATATTGTTTTCTGCACCCCACTGTGTTTTGGGTTTGATGTCCCCGGGGCCCTTGCAGTGTCTGCTTGGAAGCAGTCATGAAGATTGGGTGTCATCTGAAAAGGGAAAGACACGGTGCTGTGGCTGCATTTTTGTCTATGTCGGTGAGGATGAGGAACAAAATGGGGCTAGTTTTTGTGCTTGTGGAACGAGCTTTTTTACGTAGCTGCCCGGATTTACTCTGTTTACGATACTCTGTGTTTGTTAGTGAGGAAAATTTAGATCCATCGACCACTTTTTTGTTATTCCCTTTTGCGCGCATTTGTGGCTATTACGCCATGGCACACTTGTGAAGGCTTTTTTCAAAGTCTGTTTATTACATCTGCATTTTTTTGTTTCTAGTGCATTTAGGACCTTGTCGTAGTGATCCAGTAGTTGAGACGCAGGGCGACCCGTTTTAAAACCCCGTTGCCTGGGTTTTGTAACTGATGGGTTCTAGTGGGTGGTGATCTGCTTTTGGACCCCTTTTAAGATTTTATGATTTGGGTTTTAGTGCTATTGGTCTGTAGTTTTTTGCTGTTGCTTTCTGCCCCCTTTTTGGAGTGGGGCTATGTCTGTTTTTTTTGTAAAAGGGGACGACCCCGTGTCCCTGCTCCCCCCCTAGGATGGGGAAAAAGGTCGTGATAGGGGTTTTGCGTTCTTGATGAAAACCCCGAGTTTCCTGGTTGGCCCTGGGGCAGGGGTGCATGGGGATGTATTTTTCGTGTTCGAAGCATTTGGGTCGGTAACATCGGATAGGGTTGGGTTTAAAAAATTTTTTGGCTCTCTCATAAAAAAATTTATTTTGTCTTCGCCTTTTTCCCGTCTGGTTTGCGGCTTGCTAAAAACTGAGTCTATTGGGACTTGAGTGCTACTCATTTCCTTGCTGTTCGTGTTGGGGCCATTTGTTTAAAAGGGGCCCAATCTGGACGTTGTTCCGATTTTGATTTGGCATGGAGAAGAAAATACTTTGGTTTCTTTCGTTTCATTTTTGGGTTTTTGTTCTTCCCCCGATTCTGGTCCTAAAGGATTTTTTAGCTTAAGTTCGATGCTTCTATTTTTTCTGACCGTGTCTCCCTGCCATTTTAGATTTATTGCCTCTTTTAGCCCCTTGTTTTTCTTTTCCCTCGCCGTAAAGGGGGCGCCTGTCTCTTTTATTTTAATTATCCTCCTTTTTTTTGGGAATAGCCCTTTTGCATACATCGAGTGCCCGAGTAAACTGTTCTAGGCATAAATTTTGGGGGCTTTTTTGTTAGTATATCTCCCGCTTATTCGGTTAGGACTTGTTTACTTGGTCCCACTTTATGTTTTTGTTATTGAAAATTTATTTGGGGGAAGTCCCTGTGAAGTTCATTTTTTCGGTCTGGGGCCCACGCATCATGTCTGAACCCCAAAAATGTTGTGATCTGAGTATATTTTTTTGATTTGGTGAAATTTCTTATAAGATAATCATTGTTAGTGAAGATGAGGTCTAGTGTATTCTCAGTCTAGTAGGCTCTATCATATTGCGGTTTAAATTGAATTTTGATGCAGAGATTTTAAAGCTCGTGTGAGTGTGAGTTTTAATCAGAGCTGCCTCATGGTGTTATTACTGCAAACAATTTTATCTGCTATATTCCTCCATTTTAGGTGCCTTAAGTTGCAGTTCCCAGGAGGCTAAGATGTTGGTGCAGGAGCTGGAAGATTTTCCAGACGAGTGGTCAATTTTAACAGCTTTTTCTGGAATTGCAGGATGTTGCTTCCGGAGGCTTGTTTAGACTACCACAATGACTAGGTTTGGTTTCTCACTTTTACAGCTAAAACTTCCACTACATCATTTGAGGCATTAAGCAGTTCTGTTGCAAAACAAGTGACTCTGCAATGTAACAGGCCAACCCCCCCCCCTTTTGTCTGTTCACTCTGTCACATCTGTATAGGTTGTAACCTGGGATCCATATTTCGTTGTCCAAAGTGATCCTTTTTGGGGTCTCGTGAAAGCCGCGAACATTGACTATGCCTCTGCAACGCAGTCCACGGATTGCGAAAGGAATTTTTGTTTGTTTGTTGTGGCTTTTTAGCCCTGTATATTTGCAAAGATGAATGTTTATAATCGAACTTGGTAGGTTATTGGTGGTACTGGGGGGGGATTGGGGATTTTTTTTTCCCGGCATTTGTATTGTATCTGTTGGTTTGGAGTGGAAGGACATTCGACTGTGGTTACACTCCAGGAATGACTGGATTTGGTGGTTTGTACGATTTCTGCCATTTCCTGCAGGTTTTTTTTCCTTCTGGCACTAAAAAAACCTCTCCCTCTTGAGTTGGCTGTGGCTAACCCAGGTTTTCCCATGGCCTGGATGTTTTGTATCTTTTTGGTCCCCTTTAGATGGTACTGTTTTTATGTCAATGACTCATTCCCCTGCATGTATCTGCCTGGCATTTAAGTTATGCACAGTCTTTCCTGTAACTGAAGAGGTACACATTCAGGGTGAGGTGAAAAGCTTACAGAAGGGAGTTGCATTTTCCTGTTGTTCATTAATTGGGCATGGCATTTTCTTGGAGTGGTTTAGTTTGCATGGTCCATTCTGTTTTTCCAGATTTCCATGCAGCAAGATACCAAGTGATAGTGTGCTGCACAGGCTTGGTTTCCGCTTGCCTTGGGTTTCTGATGACTGTATTCCCTGTTGGTGCATGTTTACCTGTTTTCTTCTATTCCTCCCTAGCACCAACAATGGAGCTCCCCACCAGTTGTTTTTGTAATTTATCATCACTAATGCTATTGGAGTTCCCTTGTTTGCTATTTCTGCGTATTTTATAGTTTGCATATTGTTTTATCTCATCTTTGACTACACTTGTTTGCCCTACTATGGCTCCTGTCCCCTTTGAGGTCATTTATATGTATTCTTCATGCGTAGAATTTACGACTACCTGGACAAAATCTCCAGCTTCACCATTACTGTCCCCAGGACAGTTCTCCAGCATCTTCACCATTGTCTGTCTCCCGGACTGCACCTCAGCTTCACCATATCTGTCCTCCCGGACAGCACTATCAGCCCCACCCCCACATTTATGACTACCAGGACATACCTCCAGCTTACAGTTTGTGGAATTACATGGCCAGTATCAAGGGCAGTACTTTTCAGCCCAGACTTTTTATGTTCCCCATCTGTTGTAGAAAGCTTCCAAGGGTTTCTATGCAAGGCAGCTTTGATGTTGTCTCTTTTCATACCCTTGTGATTTTAGTCCACAGATTTTCCTCATTTGGGCATCATACCCAAAAACATCTCTGTTTTTCTGCTTTATATGCTTGTAGCTAGTTCTGGGATATCTGCACAAGGAGCGTGACACCAATTTCCACAAAAATGACCAATTTATCCAGGGAAGCCCGTTTGTTTGATGACCACAGGCTACAACACATCTTCATAAGATTTGAATGGTTGATTTACTGCAATTCTACTAGCAACCTCTTGAATATTATATTATAACCTTTAAATGAAGCTTAGTATTTGTATTCTGTTTTCTAACTCTTTTTGTATATTGGACAGCTTACCGTCACGTTTCCTGATTTTTTATTGTTTGTGGTTTATAGGGCGCCTACACCCCATCCGTTTACAGTCTGCTTATTGTCCAACGAAACTGTTTTGAAACATGTCCCGGGTTCGGACCAGTCATGGGTTCAGACCAGTCAAGGGTTCGGGACCAGTCGATCTGCTCTGATCAGTGGGTCACTTATTTAAAAAAATACTGCGTCGGTGATTGAGTATAAACACATGAAGGATCTACTGGAAAAATTATCTACCCGAGTACTATCGTGATTGACTGATACAAAAGTATAACTTGCGTCGTTGAGAGCCGGTGATATCTGGCAGCTCCTACAATGACGAACGGTCGACCTCAACCCTGTTTATCAATCGCTGTATCTGGTCTTTTCTATTTTTTTTTTTCCGTCTTCCACCACAATAAATGCTATATTATCATATAGGTTGACTGGTGCAATATTTTGGAGGAAGGACGCTTTTTCTGTAGTAATCAATTGCTTCTCGTTGTGTATATTGCGACCGCTGGGGTATAACTACCAGGTTATATGAATTCACAGTAAGTCTCGTATTTCAAAGAAAAAGAAACTAATGAAAAGTCACTCCACTCCACTAAGTAACCATTTAATACTGGTTAGTTGCTTACGTTATCCATCACTGTTTTGCTATTCACTGGTATCACTAGATTATATGCGAGTACACTAGATTTTAGTTAGATTTTGCCATCCGAATGTGGGCCTAGTTTATTGTAACCCATATCATCCTTGTGGGACGGTATTAGCGCGAGGCATGTGGATACACAAAAGGCTAGGAACTAGGCCCCAAAGGGTTAACTGGAATACATATGGATTTATATCTACATATTATAGTTCACTTAATCTGTTACAAGGCAAATTTAGGAAAATTTGCTTAGTTTATCTGGTATCTTATTTTCATTAATAGTTTTCTTGACATTGTCAATAGGTTATTATACTGTCTGTCTCTGTATTCCTCAATAAGTGGACAATTAAGCACATAGTGTTCAAGACAGTGACCATATGCCTGATCACTATATAATTTAATTAGTTTGATTCATCTGTGCGTCTCCCAAACTTGCCAGAAGTACTTGTAACTCAGCCTAAGCCTGGCCTCACTACAACTTCAGTCAGTCTGTTCACATGCAAGTTGCTCCTTCAACATACTTATCTACGTTCAGGTTATCATAGTGGGTTATAGATCTTACTCAGGTTCTAACTGCATTCCTTAACAATCATCTTCATTATTTACTTCTCTCCTAATATTATTCCTAATGCTAGACACAGTTATACCAAAGTTTTATTCTACGTTCTCCTCTCGGTACTCTTCTTGGCTATCATATCAAACTTTATCATGTTAAGGAGTAATCCAATGTGTGATGGGTCCATAGCTTTGTACCATTAATTCCTTGTCCCTAATTTTTGAGTATCTTACCTGGCTTCCCAATGAGCATCGATTGTTGGAACGTCATTATATGAGCAAGTAGCCTCAATGATGACATAGAATCAGTCATATGATAGAGTCAAGCTCAGTGTCATAGGTGTAGCTTTAGCGCCATTAGGATTGCAAACAATTCAGTTTGCAGTGTAGACCCCAGTTGTGTAATTCTTATGCCTACTAACCAAATTATTATCGTTCTTAATAGGGAGGGTCAAAAAGAGCAGATGCTGCCCTGCCAGAAGACTCCTGTTTAGATCCATCAGTGTATATAATTGTGATAACTTATTACTACCAGCTAGGCGAAAAATTTCTTCTTGAGCAGTTGCTCAAACAAGAGATTTAGGAGGGATTACTAGCAAATTGAGCTTCTTGGCGAGGGACTTGTAGGTATGGATATTAAATGAACACATCTTCCATGGAGGGGTGAAATGCTCTTGTTGCCAACAGTGATACTGTTCATGCCAGGTTATAAAACTTTAATGCAATTGACCGTTTTCACAATCCATTTAGGAAAGCCCCCAGGAAGATTATTAAAAAAAAGCTGACCTGTGGTAGTTTCTGGCGACTTCTGGCACCTGCCTCTAGGGCTTAATAACTTCATTTACAAATTCACCTGTTTTCAATGACACTTTAGCTTTATCATCAATATATCTAGGGAGGCCACTGTTAGTATCACTATACATATGTATATAATGTTATCAGGGAGACTTTCTTTCCTCTGACACGAAAAGTTCAATTATTATTATTTTTTTCCACACGGGACACAGGCCTATGATTCCCCTCTGGCAGTAAACTCTGCTAGGTAGTGCACACTAATTCTCCTTTTTTGACTCAGTATATAATGTTTTCCGCCCAAGATTGGTTCCAGGTGCTAGAGGGATGTATCGTATAGGATTGATGACACAAATTAAAGTTCTAGCACGTAAGAGCGACCGTGAAAACACGAGATAACCCGGAGCACAACGAGGCACGCTGACACGCCAGAAGTATATATGGTTAGAATTTGTTGTATGCCCTGATACAGTTTTAATTTCCTCAAGTTTTCCGTATCTGAGTAATAAAGTTGGTAGAATTACCGACAATATGTAAAGTAAAAGGACACAAGTGCAACTAATGTGACATTTATTGTGGCAACGTTTCGCTCTCCAGGAGCTTTATCAAGCCATGATAAAGCTCCTGGAGAGCGAACGTATATGCCCAATAAATGTCACATTAGTTGCCAACTTGTGTCCTTTTACTTTTCGTTTGAGTAGTTGAATCTTTTCTCGTCATGAACTTTCATTTTGTTTTGAGTGGCATGTGATGATTTGGTTGATATCGCTTGGTGTTCTTGTAGAGTTGTCTTCGATGGAGGTCACTTGTCATGGCATTCGGGTGTAAATCGCAAAGGAAGACACGGTGCTATGGCTTAACTCTCATGTCAGAGATGAGTATGTGGAATAGAATGGGAGGAGACTGATGCCTTGTGGAATTAGAGCTTTTCACCGTAGCTGCCTCTGGCTTTATTCGTTTATTATTATCTTGGTGTCTATTGGTCAGGAAGTTATAGATCCATCTACCAATTTTCCTGTTATTCCTGTATCACGCATGTTGTGCTCTATGACACCATGGTTCCAAACTTGTCGAAAAGCTTTTGCAAGTCTGTGCTATACCTACATCTGCTATTTTGTTGTATCCTCTCTAGCAGTGGTTCCCATCTTTTTCAGCGTGGTACCCAATTTAACATGCACATAAAGCTGTTACCCCTTTTCACAAAATGTTGTTATTATTTAATAATATGGCTAACGTGAACGTATCCAGCCTCGCATACTCTGCTATCCTAGCAAAAACCATTTGAAACGTAAGAACCACACATACATTATATATAAATTAATATAGCTACAAATTCACAGTAACAGTGGTAAATACTAACTAAAAACTGCACAGGGCAGTACACATACATACCAGCTTATGTCTACCTCGGCTGATGCTCACAGAAAAAACTGACAGTGTGAAATAGAGGCAGCCTCAGGAAGTGAGTGACGCGTACTGACAGGTCGATCTGGGCTAAATGAGTGACTTTTGTCCCGAAGCATACTTGTCAAAATACTTTTGGGTTTTCCACACACTTAAACTATATATTTCTTCTTTTCTAATACTGTATATTAGTTTTTGATGTTTATTTTTATTTGGTTTAACTTTATTACTTCTTATAATAGGTTTACTTTTACCCAAATTTATATACTAAGACAAAGTTAACAATAATCCTCAAACCGGGTACCGCATTGTTTTCTTGATTTTCAGAATTCATAACTTTTTTTCTGTCACCCCTCCATTACCCCCCAAAAATGGTTAAATTACCCCCAGGGGGTAATTTACCCCCAGTTTGGGAACCACTGCTCTATAGCATCCAGGACCTTGTCCTGGAAGCTCCCTGGACAGGCAGGAGCGACCTGCTCTAAACCTGTTTTGCCCCTGGGTTGTGTAATTGATGAGTATCTAGGTGGTTGGCGATCTTGCTTCTTAGAACCCTCTCAAAGATTTTTATGATATGGGATGTTAGTGCTGTCGGTCTGTAGTTCTTTGCAATTGCTTTACTGCCACCTTTGTGGAGTGGGGCTATGTCTGTTGCTTTTAGTGTGTGTGATGACCACTGTGTCCATGCTCTCTCTCCATAAAATGCTGAAGGCAAGTGACAGGGGCTTCTTGCAATTCTTGATGAACACTGAGTTCCTTGAGTCTGGGCCTGGGGCAGAGTGCATGGGCATGTCATTTATTGCCTTTTTAGAGTCTTGTGGTGTTAGGATAATATCTGAGATTTTTGAGATAACCAAATTTTGGGTTTCTTTCATAAAGAATTCATTTGGGTTGTCTACCCTTAGTCTGCGAAGCGGCTCGCTGAACACAGAGTCGTAAAGTAAGAATTCTCAAATTGGTTCCAACATAGTCATATAAATTATTCTTTAAGGGGACAGGGGGGGGGTGTAGGTGTGGAAGGCCAGCGGAAGGCCTCGGTCAGATGACCAAAAGCTCCAGTAGCGGGTCATCATATGACTAAGACCGGCGTCAGGAAACACTTGTCCTGTTTCCTGACGAACTTTCCCTCACCCAACACAGTACAATAACAATCCAAAGTTTCGTGTAAGATAAACCAGCGATGAACATTTCAAGTCAATTAACTGAAGAATTATCAAATTACCGCATGGAAATTAATATTTAAATTTTCGGTTTCTTCGAAAAGCTACCACATTAACATCTACAGAGCCATAAATTCATAAAAACCAATAAATTCATAAAAACCAATAAAATGTACCAGCGTTTAGGGTTTGAAGCAGAGCAAAAGAATCATTCTCCAGTTAGTGTATGAAAACCGGTTCGTTTAATACACTTCGTAAATTATAATTTACGTAGCTCTAAGTCCATCATTTATAATGATAAAGCCTACCATTACTGAAAGTTTGAAGCCTATTAGAAAAATTCCAAGTATATTGACAAATTTGCATCTACACAACCTAAGTTTACTGGGTACTAACCTGTTCAAAAGATGTAACACACATTAAAGATTGAAATCATTCAGAAGAGAGCTACTAAAGTACACTTAACATACTTTAAGTGGATAAAAATTCACACTAAGACATAGAACAGACAAGTGTGCACCTACATATGTCGGTAATATTCTCCGTCCTTATCTAAACATGATACATCAATGTTGATTATCTGATGACATACAGAACAGACCTTTAAAAGTTATCAGAACCTTCCCAAAAATCCTGGAGTGACCTATATAACGTGACCCTAGAACACTTGTAATAGTCTTTTAA
>NW_026478744.1:0-20072 GCF_026875155.1 Cherax quadricarinatus | reverse complement strand
GAATTTCAAGGAATCTCCCCCGAGCCCAGCCATGGGCCAGGTCATTGGTGCTTGCCTGGTCAACCAGGCTGTTGCTGTGGAGGCCCGCTGCCCCACATATCCATCACAGCCTGGTTGATCTGGCACCTGGTGAAGATACTTGTCTAGTGTCCTCTTGAGGGCTTCAACACTTGTTCCAGCAGTGTTTCTGATATCTTCTGGCAAGATGTTGAAAAGTCTGGGACCTGGATGTTGATACAGTGTTCCCTTATTGTTCCCACCGCACCCTGCTCCTCACTGGGTTTATTTTACACTTCCCCCCATATCTCTCACTCCAGTTTGTTGTTATGGCAGTGTGCAGATTTGGGACCAAGCCCTCGAGTACCTTTCAGGTATATACAGTGGACCCTCGACCAATGATGGCATCGTCTAACGATTAAATCCGACTAGCGATACATTTTAATGCAAAAATTTGCCTCAACCTAGCGCTAAAAACTCGACCACAACGATTCTTTTCCGTTCGAGACGCATCCACTTGTGGCCAGTGTTTACAAGCCAGCCAGCCACCGCGGTCCCATCCAAACATACAATCGGAACATTTCATATTATCACAGCGTTTTTAGCGATTGCACCTGCAAAATAAGTCACCATGGGCCCCAAGAAAGCTTCTAGTGCCAACCCTACAGCAAAAAGGGTGAGAATTACTATTGATATGAAGAAAGAGATCATTGCTAAGTATGAAAGTGGAGTGGTGTGTCTCTGAGCTGGCCAGGTTGTACACAAAACCCCAATCAACCATCGCTACTTTTGTGGCCCAAGAAAACGGCAATCAAGGAAGCTGTTCTTGCCAAGGTGCAACTATGTTTTCGAAACTGAGATCACAAGTGATAGAAGATGTTGAGAGACTGTTATTGGTGTGGATAAATGAAAAAGAGATAGCAGGAGATAGCATCTCTTAAGCGATCATATGCGAAAAGGCTAGGAAGTTGCATGACGATTTAATTAGAAAAATGCCTGCAACAAGTGGTGATGTGAGTGAATTTAAGGCCAGCAAAGGTTGGTTTGAGAGATTAAGAATCGTAGTGGAAATACATAGTGTGATAAGGCATGGTGAGGCTGCCAGTTCGGACCAAAAAAGCAGCTGAAAAATATGTGCAGGAATTCAAGGAGTACATAGACAGTGAAGAATTGAAACCTGAACAAGGGTTTAATTGTGACACTGACAATGTTGTGAAACCTTAGGAATGCCATAAAGGAACGGGAGGTACAGGCCTCTATGGACAGATATGTTGTGCAACAGAGGTCCAGTGACTCTCAAGCTGGTCCTAGTGGCATTAAAAGAAGGGAAGTAACCCCGGAAAAGGACTTGACACCTCAAGTCCTAATGGAAGGGGATTCCCCTTCTAAACACTAACACCATCCACAGTCTCCCCTCCTCCATCCCATCAATCATCACCAGATCTTCAATAAAGGTAAGTGTCATGTAACTGTACATGTCTTCTTCAGTTTGTGTGTATTAAAATTAATATTTCATGTGGTAAAAATTTTTTTTTCAATATTTTTGGGTTTCTTGCACGGATTAATTTGATTTCCTTTATTTTAGGGGGGAAAATTAACTCGATAACGATAATTTGATTAACGTGACTCTCAAAACGATTAATATCATTGGTCAGGGTCCACTGTTTTCATGTACCTCTCTCCCCTCCTCCAATAGTAATGTTCAAGACTTGCAGGCTTTCCCAGTTTTTAGGTGCTTTACTGGCTCTGTAACCATAAACAATCTTTTTTTTTTCCAGCCCCGATATTTCTCCTGCGTGAAGGGGGGCCGTCAGCAGGCAATTTTCTAATAGGGGCACTAGCGATTTGAAGAGTGTCCCCATCCTTATTTCACTTGTTTTGAAAGCTCAATACCCACCCAGTATTTTCCTGGCTGTGTGATCTTTGTTTGTTATGGTCTTTAAAAAAAAAGGGCCCGTGACTAATTTTTCCCGGCTTTTTACGTTTTCCTTATTTTTAATTTGGTGACCTCTTGAGTTTTTTAATAGGCTCCTATTGGTTTTTCTTTTTTCCATACTAAGCGCGGGAACTTATCCCCTTTGAAGTATGTTGTTTTCATGCCCACTAAAAACCCCCTGTTTATGTTTCCCTTACTTTTTCAGTGTCCTCTCCGTACGATTTTATGCTTATTTTAGGTCATCTGCAAAGTACAAAAGGTGCCGGGTTTTTTTGCTATGTATGAGGATGGGAACAGCAGAGGGGCCGGGACAGTGCCTTGGGGCACGAGGTTTTGTTCCCCAAAAAACCCCGCCATAAAAAAGAGAACTTATGCACGTTTCGGTCCGATTTGGACCATTTACAAAGTACACTAACCAGGGTGGGCAGGAGGGCAATAAGGCGGAAGAGGTGGTGGTAGTTGGTTGTTTTTGTTGTGGGTTTCGCCATCCATGGTGGCTGGATGGCGAACGTCTATGAGGGGGATGCCCAGGTGTTGTGCATGTGTTTAAATTTCATCTTGTCGGTTTATTTAAAACTCTTGTACTACACACTCCCACCACCTTTCCTGCCTATATAAGCCGTCCTGCTCCCCCTATGGTTAGTGTGACTTGTCAAGGGGTCCAAGTCAACCGAACGTCGTCGAAAGCTTCTTTTTTTATGTGCGGGTTTATTTGTGTATTTTTCCCCAGTCCGGTATTGTGCCTTTTTTTTTATTTTTTGGGGTTTTTTGCCTCGCTGATGCTGGTTTGCCCTGTTCGCTTACTTTTCGTTCTGGTGTTAGGAAACCAAAAAATCCCTCCCTACCCCCCGAAATGACTATGCCTTCTTTTGTGCACTACACTCCAAATTCGAATGCATTTGCAAAATTGGGTAAATCACATTGGGGTTTTGGGTCATTTCCAATCCCTCCGAAATTCGTCATAAGGGTTCCAGCTGTGACAGAATAATGTCCTGCTCTAAAACCGGGGGTTGGGTTTGTTTGGTTGTGCGCTCCATGAAATTTGAAACCCCCGTCCCATACCTTTCGAAGATTTTTTATGCTAGGGGGGCTATGGCTGTAATTTTTAGAGTGCTTACCCCCCCTTAGAAAAGGGAGCTATATCTGCACTTTTAAGGCCTTCGGTATTTCCCTAGGCAAAGCTTTTTTCTCCAAAGAATAGAGGGGTCGGGTAGGGACTTTGCTTTTCTTTTAAATAAAACTTCCATAAATCTGGCCCAGGCGTGGGAGTTGCATGTTTCAATTTCTTTTTAAAAAATTATGGGATTTGTCTGTATTTTAACTGGTCTGCGGGGCCTTTTTTCTGGAGGGGAAAAATTTTTCTGCATTTTCACCTTACTGTATTTAGGGGGTTGTAAAAACCCCACTCGCTGTTTTTTAGGATTTCACTCATTTCTTTTGTCGTCATAACGAGTCTTTCCCCCAGTGGGTCCTTTTTATGGAGTTTTAGCTTGGATTTTGAAAGGAATAAAAAAATTTTGGGGTTTTTCTTGAAATTCCTGTATGGCCTTTTTTTCCCCTTTGACTTATTTGTCGGGGATGAATCCAAAGCTTTTGCTCTATTCGGTGATCTCTCTGCTAAGCTATTTTCCTCTGTTGAGCTTTTTTTTTTAAGCAGTTCAGAAACCCCCCCGTTTTTCTTCTTCTGTCCATCTCCTACGCTCTCTCTCTACATCTGATTTCCCTTTGGGGTTTCCTAAATGTACAGTTTCATACATATTTTTTGCTTTTGTATTCAGTTCTTAGGCCCCTGGGGGGGATTTAGGTCGCTCAGTCGTTCCCCAGGTATGTCTGATAGCTTTTGGGTTTTTTTTTTCCCAGTTAATTCTAGGTTTTAAAATTAAACTTACGAACATCCGTCTCAAACTTAGCATGCGTTTCGTACCCGAGTTAATACTTTGGTTTATTGCAGAGTTTTAGCAGTCGTGTGTGACTTTTCACCTGTGCTGCCCCAGGGTTTGTTTCTGCTATAAATTTTTTATTACATTCTTCCTTTTGTATGTTTAGATGGAAATCCCAAGCGCAAGATGTTTGGGGCGGGATTTAAAAAGGTTTTCTGACAGTAAAAAATTTTCAGTAGCTTTTCCCTTTTGAACTTTTGGGGAGGCTGACCGGGGGCTTATATACAACCACAATGACAGGTTTTAGTTTCGTCTTTATTGTTTGAACTTTAACAAATTTTTTGTGGTGTTCAGAAACTTCGTGCAGATAAAATGACTCTTAAAAAAACAAGCCATACCTTCCTTTTTAACCTTTTCTTTCTTCCTTTAAAATTAATTTGTACCCTATTATCCATTTTTTTTGTCAAAGTGATTTTTGGTGGGTCTCTGTAAAGGGTGCAAAAATTGCATGTAAAATCCTCAGAACCCAATGATGAAAGGTTTTTGTTTTTGGTGGAGGGCCCTAAGGCCCTGTTTTAGCAATACAAATGAAGTCATATGTGCACTTGTTGGGGGGATTCTGTTAGACATCAGTGTTGGGGTTCTGGAGGGGAAAGGGGGGGGGACATGGTTGTGCCTCCATCCAACAAGGACCCAATAAAGGACTTTTTGGCTATTTTTTTCCCATTTTTGTTTCTTCCCACTAAAAAAAAATTCACTTAAGAGGGCCATATTTTTTATGGATTATTTTATGGGGTCTGTACCCCCTGGTCCCCATAAATGGATACAGAGCAGTTGGTAGCAGCATTTTTTGAGGACTTTTGAATGGCACATTTCAGAATGGAAGGTTTCAGGGGGTAGAAAACACCCCCCTTTGGCAGGAGGTCGGGCATTCTTTCGGGGGGCCCAAAGTTGCCTTTCCCCTTCTTTTCCAAGACATTCTATATTTAAAAAAATCCCCCTACACACAGAACATGCACCATTTTTCTTTTTGAGGCAAAAATTTGTGCAGTTTCAAAACTCCACGCTATCTTTCAGAACCATCCGAAACCCCACCAGGGTTTTATAGAGGCCCAAAACACTGCCCTCGAAGGACTCTTCCTCTTTTAATCTGATGACTAAATGTTAATGGGGACTGTCTTTTTTTTAACTGTAATTTGATTTTTTTTTTGTACCCCAATTTATGCTATACGTAATTACAATTTTCTGAAATATGAAAGACTATGCAAATTAAACAAAGTTTTTAAAGTTGGATTTTCCTTAGCCCTTTTTTTATTCAAAAAAAAAATTTTTTAAATGGTTGTTAAAAATGCTTAAAAGTATCGGAAAGGGGTAGTTCCTCGTTTAGCGACAAATTTCATTAACCCAATTTTGGCTTAGGAAGAGAACTCGCATTAAGCGAGAAGTGTCATACTAGTATTTTCACTTCCCTGGCTGTCAGCTAATTTTGGTGTCGTTGAATCACCCTGATACCACCCCATGATGTCCCCCCTGATATCCCTGACAACACCCATGACATATGACACACACACCATGACACACCACCATGGTAAATGGCAATTTCAAAGGGAGCAATTGTTTTCAGAAATCTCAAAAAATTTTCAGTTTTTCCCCGTAAACAAAGCTTGTTTGGTTGATCAAAATTCCTTTAGTCAATGTTCCACTACCAGTTCCTTTATCACTGTTCTTAAACCCCCAGTTTTAAATTTTGCACAGAAAAGAAAATTTTGTTAGGCATATAATTTTTGTAATCATGATACCACACTTTTGGTTGCTGGGTGCTGTTTATTAGTTCCTACGCATTGTGCCTAGCCCAAGTAAAACATCCTCTGTTAATGTCACCCCCTGATGTAACCCCCTGTTCACTGATAGTCAGTGCTGGCTCAGGTCGAGCCCCCCTAAGAAAAGTATTTCACCCCCTTTCTGATTACACCATCTAAGTTCCCTCTTAAAACTCCCACAATCAGAGTTTTTCTCTTGCAACTATGCCTACACTGCTGAAGGCCCTTTTGCTGGTTGCCCTTTTACAACCACCACTCGCCAGCACCTTTAAAACTGTGTTGCTTTAGATCTCTTTGAAACGCTCTTTGACCAGTCCCAAGGGAAGTTTCCCTGAAGATTTGTACGGCAGCAGCCCGGGCCCAGCAGAGACCCACCACTCACCCCCCAGGTTCGGTGAACCCTACAGGGAACCCGTGGCGATTATGCTTTACCTTCATCGAGACTACCCTGTTACACAGCCCCCTGCAACCAATCTCCTAGTTTTTGCACCATTGTGGGCGCCCCAGGATGGCATATCCCCCCTGCAAAAGGTCCTGCATGCGTGACATTTTGCTGCCTACCATTTTTTTGTAATATTTTTCGCGCACTTTTTTTTCCTCCCTTCGTTAAGTTTTTTTTTTGTTCAATTTTAGGCCTACACCAGTGCCCGCCTCGAGTTTTTTCATCACTGTTTTTGATCTTTTGTAACTGTTTTTGGGGTTTGGAATTCTGGTTAGCATAATTTAAAACAAGCAACAGTGCTTTTGTGTTCACAATAAAGCAAACAGATTTTTGGCTTCATACAAGAAGTAAAATAATAAAATCCCGGTTGTTCTTAAAACTCTAAAATCCTTTGGTTAGCCTCATTTAGACTATCTGTCAGTTCTGGTCACCGTATTACAAAAAGGTAAAATGCTTGGAAAACATACAGAGGAGATTGACAAAAAAATTTCCCATGTATCAGAAATTTCCCATGAGTAGACTGGGCCCTGAATCTGCACTCCTCGAAAGGCATAAAATTTGGGGGGGGATAGTTAGGTTCATATTTCATGCCATGCCAAAAGTGGTGTGCATTGGTGGGTCCTGGGGTCCCCTTTGGTTAACCCCATGATACCTGCTTCTCCTCATTAGCCTACCATGGGCCATGGCCTGGAAAAAGTGAACATGCATTTGTGTCCCTTTAAAAACCCAATAAAGCAAAAGGCTGCCCCGAAAACATCTTCACCCCACCAGAGAAAAAATGAATATCTGGTAACGTGGTGCCAAAATTTAAAAGTTTACTGTTACCTAGAATAAGTAGGTACCGGGTGTCGTGGAGTGGTGTAGGTGGCATCCTGCAGGACAAGATGAAGGACCCAGTGTAAATAAGCCAGTCCTCGATGATGCACTTTTTTTACTCCCTTACCGGGGTTCAATAAAAAAATTTTTCAGCATGCTTTGCAAATTGCATAGATCACAATGGAAAAGGTATAGCAGTTGCATAAAAGATTTCCACACACAAATAGGACAAAAATGAGAGGAACTGCCTAAAGCGAATCCATGAAAAGCAAATTCGCCAATCGAGAGGAAAGTATGAATGTTCGCTTTACAATCTCCCCGTTACCCCTCATCCAAAAAACCCAAAGCTTAAAGATGTAAGTTCATCCCAGAATTAATGAACCTGTGAAATCGGAAGCAACAAGGGGAAAAACACTGATGAATCAGTCCTGAAGACGGGCCCCCAAAGAGCAAGATCTGCTCCTTAGCTAAAGTAGGAATTACAAAATAGGTGCAGTAATTCGATAGGAATTACACTGTGCGTGAAGAGATACATGTTTGGGATGACGCAGCGTCAAGTAGTGATGTTTCGGACGAACCAGGGGAAAAAGGGGGAAATAGGAATGTCAAAACCTCAGTGGCAAGTGCTAACACCTTTTTGAATGCATAAAATAGGTTTTTAAACCTTTTTGGGATCTTCATTAACCCAAATATACGTGCCAAAAAAGTAGATGAGCCGACCTTGAAATAAATAAAAGGGCAAGCACATGGCATCTGTAGTCTTAAGTGTTGCAAATGTTCTACTGCTTACTACGATGGTTCACTGAAAGCCCGGAAAGGCAAACGCTCCGGGGGCCCCCCCACTTTTAAAAAGTGGGTGTCGGGCGTGGTAAAAGCGTGATGTTCCGCAGTGCCCCCCTACCTCAAGACATCGGGACAAAAAATTGGGGAAAAACAGAGGGGAAAAGGGACAGTAAAACGAAAAATTTACGCTACGTACCGGAGGGGGGGAGGGGGGATCCCTATGATTTTTCAAATTTCCGGGGGCCCCGTGCACAGGGCCCGCGTGCCCCTTTTTCCGACGTTGAAGGAAGATGAGGGGTTTTAACCTCGCCCCACCACTGCAACAAGTGCAACAGAGCCGGGGAAGGGACTAGACGCCACCAGTCAAAAAACCCAAAAAATAGCACATGCTATTATATTATTGACAGTACAAACCAAAAACATGAAGAAAAGACACTTCAAACTTGGTTATCTTGTTGATGAATAAGCATGTGAACCCCCGGGTTATCTTTATTGAGGAATAGCCACATGTCAACATTTTTGTATCATTACTGTTGAAGTTTCGCCTCACCAGGCTTTTTCGTCAAACAGAGCCAGGAGCCCACCCCAAAAAAATTTTGGTAGGGGGTAGTCATCCCTAAGCCAGGATGTTAAAAGAATGACCCTTAATTATTAGTTGTTTATTAGTATATATTCAAGTGGAATTCTGACCTTTGGGGAAATCAGCACTGGGGAACGAGGTAAGAGGTTTGATTACTGGTCAAGACCCTTCACTCTTTAACACACTCCCTTAAACAGAAAAAACCCTGGAAATGTTGACATTTGGAGCAGCAGAAAGATACAGGAAAGAAAAGGTTTTTGTGTCTTCCCGGGAATATAAAAGGTAAAGCCATGATTGTGTGTGTGCCTCCTCCAGTCAGTTTACGGGGGAGGCGTGTGAAACTCAGCCTTCACAAGTAGACCAAAGAAAGGCATGGAAATGAGTGTGTAAGATCAAGTTGACAAAGGAAAGGGAAAACAAGATGGACAACACAAAAGGTAAGGGGAGCATAATTCAAATAAAAGTTTGGAAAGACAATGACCTTTAGGGTTGAAAGGGGGTTTAATCTTCGTTGTCCCCATGAAGGGAACTTGCAAAACCCTTTAACAAGTCTAAGGGGGAAAACTTATTATTCCGGGATTGCATAATAAGGCACCCAAAAGGAAATGGAAAAAATGATCTGGAACGTGTTAATTTCAGTTTTTCCCGAAACAATCATGGGGCCAAGAACCATCTTTTCCCTGTGCAAGACATGCGTCAGGGCATTTGGCGATTAACTTTGCTATAGTGACCTAAGAAAGTGGCAATTTTTTCAAGGTTACAACTAGGCTAGTACCAGCCCCCAAGTGGAATAGTGTGATGGTAAATTTTTTAAACAAAACTTCCACTGGTTTAATATAGATCCCTTACATTTGTTTAACCTTGGGAAAGAAATTGTAACTTTGCCCTGGGAAGTCAGATGAAAGGGTAAATTTTTTTTCTTTCATGGGGGAAAGTGGATCTTCCCGGGTTAAATACCCAAACCCCCCCTGCCATCATTTGTATTAAGTTTGGGGGGTTTAAAGGCGGGCAGTGGGTAATACCCATTGGACTAAATCTTTTTTTTCCAGTGGTTTGAAAAAAAAAATTTGTTCGGTAAAAAAAGAATACCAAGATCCAAACCCACCACTGCCCCAGTTTGGTTTAGGCTTCAAAACAACGTAAAGGGAGGGAAACAATGTCTCCTGTTTTTTTTTTTAAATAATGTACCCCCCCTGCCAGACGCCGTACATACTACTGGCAGAAAACTGGGGTTGAACGGAGGTCCATCAGGTCCTTAAATTCCTAAGTTGGCACGCAAGGTAACATCCTGACAAATGTGTGAAAACATTGTGACAGGTGTAGAAAACATTTAGACAGGTGTTGATAACACATTTTAAGCGGTGTTAGATAACCAAAAAATTGTAAAACGTAGAATAAATAATAATCGTACACAGTAGACCAGATAAAAAACTGTGTTTGAGATTGCCAAAAAACCTGGTTGATAAAATACGTGAAAGCCTCAACTTGCTAAAAATATTGGATAAATTTTTCGGGGCATTTATGAAAATTTTTTCTATCAGAACCTTCTTGATATTGAGAAAGTGGTCAGTTCTTTTTTTATGACTGATGCCTTTTATCATAATGGGTTGACACCTTTTATCATGCTGAGGATAACTGCTTTATCAGACTGAGGACAATGCCTTCTATCATGTGGAAGACCTTTTATCATGACTGAGTCTGACCCTTTTTTTCATGACTGAGTACTGCCCCTTCCATCAGATGAGGACTACTCCCTTTTACTGCTGGATATTACTTGTTTTTCAACTGGAAGGGGGCGACTACCTTTAACAAAAAAGAACCCTGAATTCTGAATTTTATATACCCGGGGTTTTCTAAAATTCCGGGGGCAAGCCCCCGGGGTTACCACCCTTTATCGACCCGACCACTGACCCACCCAAAAATGGGACGCCCCTTCGGAAACCCTTTTCTTTATTCTTGGGCTGAGGGGGCTGTTTAACCCCCTTATTATGTGGGACAGTAAAAAATCTCTGGCCCCGGTTATTTTTTTCTCTAATTCATGAACCCCCTTTTCAGGGGGGGTTTCACATTCCCCAACTTTTTTGGGGTTTTAGTTTTTTTGGGAATTGTATTTTGGAGGGTTTATCAGGGCTCCCCACCCCAGGGCGGGGCCGGAATTTAGGCCCCATAAATTAGGGGATTCCGTTATGTGGGTGAATTTGAATTTTCTACAAAATCCCTTTGGGTTTTTCAAAATTCCCCAGAAAACGTCCGGGAAAAGTATACTTCCCTTCCAGTTTTTAAGTTTATTTTTTCCTTTTTTTCCAAAAGGGTTTTATAAAATTTTTCTTTTTCAAAATATTCTAATTTTTTTAACCTTTAATTTAGGGGGCCCCCCTGTGGGTTAGGCACTCAAATTTAGGGTTTTTTTTGATTTTCATTTTATGTTTCAAAAAAGAAATTCTTGGGTTTTCAAAACCGCACCTTTTTAACCCCCAAGATTAGTTTTGTTTTTTTTTTGTTTGGGGTTTTAAATTTACTTCCTTACATAACATTTGAAACCCAAAGCCAAACTTTTTCGTTTTCAGCCCCAAAGTAAACTACGTTTTTTCTTTTAAAAAAAAATGTTCATTTTGTCCCCAATTGAATTTTGGAAATTTGGGAATTACTTTAACCAAAGCTGAGGGCTTTTTTCCTTTTTTAAAATTCGCGCCCCTTTTCCAAAAAAATTTCTTTTTGCCCCTTTGGGGCGAAACAACCCCCGGTGGGACATTTCCCAAATTTGTTTTTATTTTCCCAAGTGGGCCTTTTAACTTTTAAAAAAAAGTTTGAAAAATTTTTTTACTTAAAAACCCAAACCCCGGCGGGGCAGAACCCCGGTCAGAGAGTCACAAAAAATCCAGACCGTCGCGTTTACCCCGGACCAGCAGCCACAAAAATGTCACCAAATAGGTATATTTCTAAACCATAGGAAGTTACATAGGCCACCCTGAACCAAAGCAAGTTTTTACAGACAAAACTCCCGCTAGCGGGCCCTACGAACTCTAGTCAAGTCCCCCCAAAGCCGCAAAACCCATTGTTTTTTAGACTCTTGACCGCGGGGGTTTAAAACCCGGCCGGGTATGGTTTGTTTCAAACGTGTCATTACAATTTGGAGTCATATTTTCTCACGCAAATATTTCCACCCACATAAAAAATAAAATGAAAAACCCAAACCTATGTTTTATTGTCAACGGCGATTACTTGGGAAAAAAATGAACTAAGCCCCGGTGCCCCCCAAACCCAGGGGGCCCCGTACCACTTTTTTCCACATTTTTTAAAAATTTTGGGGCTGTTGAGAATGGGTTTTTAAAAATAAAAAAAATATAGTTAATTCAATACAAAAATTTAGTTAAAATAAAAAAATTTAAAAGCTATTTAAATATATGTAGGTAGTTTTTACTGGTTGTGAAGGGGATCCCATAACATTCAAGCTTCAGGGCCCCGCCAGAGATTGTCAGCCAAGAGGTTGGGGTTGTCAGCCCACCATCAGCCCGCGCCCCGGCGAAGTTCCCAGTTTTCCTCTTTTTTATATATAAATATAACACTGAAACATTTTTAATGATCAGGAGTCAGGACAAAAAAGATGATTTTTAACAAAACAAAATGAGACTAAGACAGGACAGACAACCAAACTACAACGCACCTTCGACACTGTTTTTGGTAAAAGCTTTTTTTCTCCCGACACCATACTCAAGCACATGTCTTGCCACCATTTTTTTTTAAATGAAAAAGGACGCTTTCACATAAAAGATATCAGAGAAGTTTCATTACAGGTAAACCCAAATGGCACAAAAAAAAAAGATCTTAAAAAATTTACTCTAAGCCCCCAAGAAATAACCTTTTACGTCATTTATAATATAAATGTAATTTGTATGAAACAAATTTTTTTTTTTCTGTACAAAGAAATATAGTTTTTCATGCAAAAATAAACCCATAGTAACAAAAGTATTTCAGGAAACTAATTTTAATGCTTCAATACTACTTAGAATTTGAACAGAATAGATTTCTTGCAGTTAACAATATTTTACAAATGCAGTATAAAGATAAGACAAAACTTAAAACCAACTTTACCTACATCAAGAGGTTGTCCGTTCTTTACAAAATTTACCTAACCAAACCAAATCTAATATAACCTAATCTAACCCAAACCCAAAACCAACATAACCCAACTAAATAAACCAAACCTAAAATAACTAATCTAACCAAACCTAAAAAACCTAAAAACCCATAAACCTAAAACCTAAACCCCAATCCCAAAAGGTTGTCCCCGCTTCTTTCAAAACTTACCTAACCTAAACAAACTAAAATAAACCCCAATCTAAACCCAAACCAAACCCAACCTAACCTTACCTAAAAAAAAAAAAATTCTCTTTTTAAAACCCACCAACCTAACTACAAAAAAAAACACCCTTCTTTCAAAAAGGTTAAATTTCTGGGAAAAACCTTCCTAAAACCCCCAATAAATACCACAAAAATCCAGGGTTGGTCCGTTGAAAATTTTTCCCCAAATTTCCCCAACCAAAAACTTTCCCCCAATCTAACTTTTTTTCCCATTTAACTTTTTTTAACTTTTTCCTTTTTCAAGGTTTTTTGTTTTTCTTTTGATAAAACCTTACTAACCTTTTTAAAAATTTGGGTTTTTTCATTAATTTTTAAAATTATTTTTTTAAACCAAAAAATTTTAGAAAAACACCATTTTTTTGCAAAAGGAAAAAAGAGTTTTTAAATTTTTAACATCAGAAACAAAACCCCCCCCATGGTTTTTTTTCACAAATTTAGGTTTTTTGTGGAAGACGTCTTTTTTAAAAAATTTTTTCAAAATTTGTCCCCACTAATTTTTAAAAAAAACTTTTTAAAAAAAAAATTTTTAAAATTTTTATTTCATTGTTTATTCTTGTTAAATTTTTTTATTCAAGTTTTAAAACCCTTTTCTTTTTAATTTTGTTTGAATTTTGTAATTTATATTCAGATCTTTATTTTTAGACATTCCCCTGTCTTTTTGGGGAAAATTTTTTTAACCCCCCCCCTTACACAACCGGGGGGCACTTAATTTTCCCTTTTTTTGAAGATTCAAATTTTAAAATTTTTACCCTTTGGGGGAAAACAACATTTTTCCTTATTTTAGCACCCTAATTATGGGTTTTTTTTGACTTTCCCCTTTTTACTGTTTTTTTAGGAGTTGCAGATTTGGCACCAGACCCCCATTTTTCCAGTTTTAATACGGTTTTCCCCCCCAAAAGTAATTTAAATTAAAATTCCCTTATTTAAAAGTTTTTTTTTGTAGCATAAAAATTTGTTCTTTCCCCCTTATTTTTGGTTTAACGGGGGCCGGAAATACCTTTTGGGGGAAATTTGAAAAGTTTCACCTTAGCACATTTCCCTTTTTGGTCAGGGACCCCGCTGCGACACCTCCAAACAAAAAAATGTATTTTGAATGGTTTGGTACTTATGTTTTTTCTGAAAGGACTTCTACCACTTTTTGGGGACAAAACGGTCAGTTCCCTTAAAAATTTGGAGGAAAAAAATTTTAACCGGGGGGGATTTTCAATTTCCCCTTATCCTCCCCGTTTTGTTTTTTGGCAGGGGCAATGCAAGACCCTCCAAGTTTTTTCCCGGTATTTTTTTTTTATCATGTTTTTTTCTTTTTTCTTTTTTCCACTCCAATATACCCTGAAACTTGCGTTTTCCCAAAATTAAACACTTTGGGGAAAACCCCTCTTCCCGTAATTTTTGGGTTTTCCCCCCGGTTTTTGATTTTTCTCCTGCTTTAAACAAAAGGGCATTTACCTGAGAAAAAAAACAAATGAGGACCTGCTTGGGGAAGGTTTTACCCCTAGCATCCTTTTTCCCTTTTTTTTTGGGGGGTTGGAAACCGAAAACCACCCCCCTCCCCGTTTTAGGCCATTTATTTTAATTTTTTTATGTTAAAAGCTTTTATTTATTTTTTCTAAATAACAATCTACCTTTACCTATCTTATTGAACATTCTTTTACCTTTTGGAGAACATAATCTAAGAAAAAATTTTGTTAACGTTCAAATAACCCGCTCTCTGTTTTGTTTATCCGCTTAAAAAGTTCTTTTAAAGAACATAAAAATGTTATTTCCCAAGTCCCCCCCACCAAAGGGGGGCCCTTTTATTCCCGGGGGGAAACCCTTGAAATTTTTTAACCCTTTTCCCTTTCCCTATCACAAATAATACCTTTTATCATGGTTTTTATTGGGGCCCCCCCCCTTCCCCAATGGAAAAAATTTTTTGCGTCCCCAAACCCCTTTTTTCTTGGGGGTTTTCCTTGGGAATGGGGTTAAAAAAACGAAAAATTTTTTTATTTTTCTTCTTCTTAAGGGGGGAACACAGGGTCCCCGTACAGCCCCCCCTTTGGGGACTTTTTTTTTTTTTTAACTGGGACTGGTTTTGTTTTGTTTCCACTTTTTGTTTTTTAGGCAAAACCCTTGTAAAGGGGGGAGGTGATTTTAAAATTTTTTAGGGGTTATTTAACTTTTTTTTCTTTTTTTCTTTTCCTTTTTTTACACTTTAAACGCCCCTTTCCTCACTACAAAGGGCATTCCCTTTACTTTTGGGAATAAAACATTTTGAAAATACCCTATTAATTCTTTTAATTTTTTAAAAAATTTCTTCATATTTTTTTTAAAAAAATTTTTTGAAAACTGTTTTCTTTTTAAACAAAACAGGGTTTAGCCTGCTAAGCCGTTACGGGGGCCGGGTTTCCAATTTTGGCTTTTTTTTAAAAAATTCGTTCCCCCTTTTTCCCCTTGTTCCCGGTTCAAACGCCCAAAAGGGGGATTTGTTTTGGTTTTTTTTGATTTTGTGGGTCGCTCCGGGGGGCGTAAACCCCCTGGCATGACCCTGGGGGGGGGGGGGGCGCCCCGGCTTTTTGGGGAAGGTCCCCTCGGGTAAAAATTTCAAAAATCCTTTTTTTGTTAAGACAAAGCCCAAGGTAAGAACCCTGTGCCACTTGGTTTTTTAAAAAGGTTTAAAATTTTGTTGTTTGAAAACCCTTTGCAAAATTAAAAGGACAAGTTGGGGTGTAAAGGGAAAAGAAATCCAATATTTTAGGGAAAAAAAGTAAAAATGGGTTTCAAAAAAACTTTTTAAAAAAAAAGTTTTTTGGATATTTTGGTGTTAATAGAAAACAATTACCAGGAGTACTCTTATGACTTTTTTTTGGGAAAAAGGCTAGGCATTTGCAGAAGATTTGGAAAAAAAATTCTCAAAAGTGGTGAAGTGAGTAAATTTTAAAGGGCAGCAAAGGCGGGTTTTGAGAGATTTAAAAACCCGTATGGCATACACAGTGTGGTAAGCATGGTGGGCGCCGTTCGGACCAAAAGGGCGACTGAAAAATTGTGCATAAATTTCCGGGTACTAGAGGCTAAAGGACTGAAACCTGAACAAGTGTTAAATTGTGACAAAACGGGCCCTTTTTTGAAGAAAATCCCAAAAGAGGACCTTCATTACACAAGAGGAAAAGGAATGCCAGGAAAAAAAGCCATAAAGACAGACTGACACTAATGTTCTGTGAAATCTGGGGGGAATTTAAGTGAAGCCTTATAGTGTCCATTCTGAAAATCCCAGGTTTCGGGGAAAAAAAATGTTATGAGGAGAAAATTGTGTGTTTTTTGGAAATTAATGAAGGGGGGTCACGGGGGAAAAATTTTCATCATGTTTCAATAAGGGGTTTTTCCCCTAGTGTGAGGGTATTTTTGGGAAAAAAAATTGGATCTCAGTCCCGCTGTAAGGGAAACAATGACCTGCTCACCCTCCAAACTTGGATGACCAAATTTTTTCGAGGAGTTTGGGTTCATCACAGTAAATTTCTTGCCCCGAATCCCACTCCTTCCCCAAACCCAAAGGCCCAAAGGGTTATTAAAAATTAAAAAAAACCTACACAAAAGCAATGTTTAAGGGCTTGACTGTGCCCAAGACACTCACTTGCCCCAAAGGGGTTTTTTGGAGAGAACCTTCAGCATCCCACTGAAACCCTTAAGGTAGGCTGGGAGGGGGGACACCAGGCTTAAACTCTGCCGGAAAAAATTGGGGCCAGATGTGTCAACAAGAGGGATTTAAAGGGGTTTGGGGGACTGACCTAATGACATGTTGTTGTAAATAAATTTGTGGCAGGGGGATTTCCAGGGGGTTGGATTGGTTTGGGGATGTGGAAGAATTGGTGGAAGACCACAATAAAGAGCCCCATGGGAGCTGAAGACTTCAGCGGGAAAGGCAACACATCGCAGCTCAAAATCTTGCTAGGGAGGAGGAAAGAGGAGAAAAGGTGCCCTTCTTAGAAATTAAAAGAGATTTTTATATGGGGGAAAGTTTCATGGAGAACATCACCCTAACAAGGTTGTTGTAACCCGGTTTGGCACATGTACAGTGAAAAAGTCTTGGGCCTTTTGGGGAAATTTAAAGAGATCCAGAAACGAGCTCTCTCACAGTTATTTTTGTGAACAGGATCCAGTGACTTCGGGGGTTTAGTGGCAAAAGAAACAGAGAAGAGAAGCCCCCAAAAAAAGAAAATGGTACCTGGGTTTGAGGAAAGGGGGTTTCCCCCTTCCAACTATAAACAACCACTCTCCTCCTCCGTCCCCCCAACACTAAAAACTCCAATAAAGGTAAGTGTTATTGTTAATGTTTCTTCATCATTTCCCATTTTTTTTTATGTAACATTTCATTTTCTGTTAAAATTTTTTGTTTTTTTACTTTGGGTGTCAGGAACGGGTTAATTGTATTTTCATTATTTCTTTTGGGGGAAAAATTGATTCGTAAAACGTAAATTTCGTTTGAAACGGCTCCAGGAAGGGATTAATTTACGAACAACGAGGGACCCTGTCACTCTTTTTTATCCACCATTTTTTTGCTTACGCCGGGGGGGACCTAAGACCATACAAATGGGGCTTCCCCGTAAATGTTAGATCCCCTAGAATACACTTTTATCACCTGTTAGCATTCTTAAATTTCCTTTAAATGTTTTAAAGATTAAGTGGGCTCCCCATTTGTCTGGGGCGGAAATCATACAATTCAATTTTTAACCCCTTTTTCCGAATTTTTGCCCGGTTTCATACCGTTTTATCAACGTGTCCCCTGGGGGCTATACATTTGTGACTCCCCCTTGGGACATTTTAAATCTTATTTTTAGATTAATTAGACATTTTCTTAAAACTTGATATTTTCTTTTTAAATTATATAAAAAACATTTGATAACATATAACAGCAATTTTATATGCTTGAATCTGTGTGGGCCCCTCACGCCCTTTAAAACATAATCTTTTGTTACAATTCTTGGCTGAATTAATCACTCTTCTCCCTTTTTTTATGATGGTATTAAGGTAGTTCTTAGAACGTTAAAATCAGCGAACATGGTAGTCGATGGTAATGTTGGCTGGCCCAGTGTGGTACTGGTAGGGGTACCCCGGCAGGACAACCCACCCCTCTACACTGACTTCCCACAAATAAAACTACTCACTTCATCCTACATTTATATTGAAAAAGCATGGGACATCACACATTCCCCTAAGACCCCACTTTTAGGGGGAAAAAAAATCCCCCTCTCTCCCTACAACTCAACTGAGCCTCACATCCTCATGAAAACTCCTTTAATGTTTTGTAACTACTCCCATTACTGCACCGGAACATCGCCACATTGCCCCCCATCCCCCCTTTTACACCTTTCCCCCAAAACCATACGGTAACAAACCTTTTACCCTTAAACAAAAAATGTTCCCGTATGTTTCACTGTAACTAATAAAAAGAGGAAATGCGTTTTGGCCCAATGTTACTTGTTGATTATAACTATTTTTAAATTAGTTTTTTTAATTTTTCATAAAGTTTGGCCCAAAGGGACTGAATTTGATCACTTTTTAGGTGGCTGAAAAGTTTAATGGGGTTTCTTTTGCTCAGTTGACAGTGAAAGACAATACTAGAGAATAAAAAATTGGTAAATGAAATAAGGAATTAGCTTAAAAAAGGACTCAAAGTCGTGCAATCATGATGTGTATTTGATAGAGGGGCACTAACTTTGGGCCCGCACAATTCCCAAAAATTTTCCATATACATGTATTATATTTTGGGTAATTAATCCAGAAAAACATTTTTTTTTCAATTTCCCAAAACTGTAACTCCCCATTCTCCTTCAGAGTACGGGACACGCAGCATCATAAGGCCCCTTTTGGGATTTAAATTTTGGCTACCCCCAATTTCAAATTTTCCCGGCTGCCCCCCAAAATTCCGCTCCTTGCTAATAAAAAAATGTGGGGTCACTTTCAAACACAGGAAGCCTTCCTATTGCTTTTTCCATTTTTTGTTTACCCGCTCACTTTTGCCCCCCGCCCTGGTTCCAAAGAATGAAGGAAATGCTTCTCGTTGGCAACACCATACAGTCCCAAAAAATGGGTAGAACTTCTGAAAAAAAATTTATACGTGTTCTGTGTGAAGATTGTGTGAATTTTTTAGCAGGTTCTTCCCACTTTATGACAAAAAAAAAAAAGAAAAATTTTTGTTTTTGTGTTACGAGTATGGCCATACCCTTTTTTTTTTATAATAGGATATGCCCTTTATTTTTTTAAAAATACGTGGACCCCCCGGGAAAAGATATTTTTTTTTATTCCAGAAATATGTTCAGGTGCCGTTCTGACCCAATTTTTTCCCCTAAAGGGAAAAATTGTGAAGTGGGTTAGTCCCCCTTTCAGACCCCCAAAAATGCCGTTTTCAATCGCACTTTAAAATAAATACAAATTTCCCCCAATTTGGGCGCATTTGGGAAAGGGGTCATTAAGGGGGGTCCCCCTTTATAAGCTAATGCTAAATTTTTATTAAATTAGTTTTGTTAGTCTATTTCAAGTGTTTTCATGTAATGGTAAAAAATATAGTTGGAGGCCAGTTTTGTAGTTCAGGTTACTCGTCTCCCTCCGTCACGTGGGCCAACCCGAAAGTCGGCTTTCCACTTTAGTGGTACCCTTAGTAGGTTCACAGCCCCCTTTCTTGAGCAGGGGTTTAACCTTTTCTCTGAGTAGGTTCACAGCACCCTTTCTCAGAAAAAGGTTCACCCCCCTGCTTGAGTAGGTTTACACCCTTGCTCGAGTAGGTTACCAATTCTTTAGGTTTCCAAAACCCCTTTAAAAGGGTTTTCCAAGGTTTCTGATATTTACCAAAATTTTTCGATTTAAGGTTCCAAATTTTCTCTAATTGGTTTCCCAAAACCTTTTTAACCCTTTAAATTTTAAATAAAACTATCATTTAAAAAATAAAATTCCTTTTTTTAATTAAAAATGATTTTTAAATCTTTATGGGAATTGTTTTTCCAGTTTTTTTTTGGTTTTTCTAAAAAAAGGGGGTTAAAAATAAATGTTAAACCCTTTATTTGGAGGAAACCTTTTTAATTTTTCCCCCAATTTTAATTTAAAGAAACCCTAAAAATTTAATTTAAAAAGAACATCCTTTTTAAAATTTTTATTTTGTTATTAAGGGAAAAAGATTTTAAAAGGCCATGAAGGGAAAAAAGGGGTTAAAACAATTTTAAAGTGGGTTTAAAAAATTTTAATTAATTTGAGGTTTTAAATTTTTTTTCAAAAGGAGTTCCCCTTAGAACAAAAGGAACCTTTTCCAACCCCATTTTTCCCCTTTTTAAGGTTTGAACCCAAAATTATTTTCATCCATATCCCAACAAAATTTGGCCTTAAAACCAAATGATTAAGGGAAACAGATGTGGAAAAAAAAAAATGAAGGAGGAAAAGGGAAAAACTTGGGCCTTTTTTTGAATTTTTTAAGGTTTGGTTTAACTGTGTT
>NW_026478734.1:0-10023 GCF_026875155.1 Cherax quadricarinatus | reverse complement strand
GTTAGGCAAAAAATAAATTGTTTTTTTAAAAAAAGGGTTTTAGGAAACTTTTGTAAGATTCTTTTGGTGCAAAATTAAAATTTTTTGCATTATCATTAATGAAAAAAAATATCTTTAAATGTATAAGAAAAAATTTTAGAAAGGACTTAATTTTAAATGAGTCTTGCTAATTAACCATTTTTACATATTCGGCACGACATATATATGTATATATATATATATATATAATATATATATTATAATATATATATATATATTATATAATATATATATATAAAATATATATATATTATATATATATAGAGAGAGAAGAGTTAGTTTAGGGAGTTAAATGTACGTGCGTTTGGAACGGAATGTGTGCACGTTCATGGAATAAAGTACGCACGTGAGCGTATTTATATATATGTGATGTAGCTCTTTAATGTATGTGCGTATATGACAAGAATTTTTGTATGTACCAAAACTGTGAATGTATGTTGGTGTTCTAAGTAAATGAATTCGCTTTAAAAAAACATGTTTAGGTGAGACCGTAGAGGAAGGAGTGTTTTTCTCCCTAATTCACCAGTCTACTTGTCACATAACTGTCAAAAATATTAATGCTTGCGGAACAAAACAATTTCGTTGTAACACAATTCAATGACTGACGTAATTGGTTGATATCATTATGTTTTACGTTTTAACCTGCCAGTTCGTGCTAGATACATGGGCCTTGGCATGTTGCTATTTCGGATTACTATTTTGAATATTCTGAAACTTTAGGCATCCCTCTATTCTTTTATCATGCTACAATAGACTTTTTCCATTATTGCAGTGAGATTGAAAACAAATCTTGTGTGTGGGCCAAGGCATCGGCATGCGGGGACAAGCCTTCATTTCGCTGTAAACAAGCTAATTTTTTACTTAATATGAAATGTTCTTCAGCATATGTCTCTGCCCACATTCTTGTAAGCCCTTACACCAACAAGTATTGAATTTACAATGGCTGAAGTCCCACTAATTCAACTGCTGCATAAAGTCCAGGAGAGTAGACAGAGTTCACAATTAGTAGCCCTGATTTTTTGGACGAGAAGTGTTAAATTAATAGTCTGGTAGCTGCCAGTCCCAAAGCGGGAACTTGACCGCATATAAAGTTTTAATGTCAGTTCTGGTGGATTAGATCCTCCGGATCACAAAACAATTGAAGATACATTGTCATCATGGAAGAATTATTTTCGAAAATGAAAATCTGTTTTTTCGTTTTATTAAAAATTTAGTAGTATTGTTAATCCTAAATTTAATTTATTAGAAAAGCCTAGTTGGGATTTTAATAGTTTTAAAGAATGTTTGGAACCAAAAAATTTTCAATAGTTTGGCAATTTTTCCACAATGTTCGTCTTTCAAAAACATGAATTATTTTAAAATCAGTAACATTCCACAAATGAAAAACACTTTAAAAGTTTTACAAATAAAAATTGAAAATGACAACTTTTAATGAAAAAAAAAAAATTATTCCAATTTTACTACTCGTCACTTTGTACCCAAACATCCAAAAACCCAAAAAGTATTACAGACGTAAAAAAATCAGGAATAGAAAATGTGAAAATTAATGTTTATTTTGTTGTAAGGCAAGTCTGAAAAACGTAGCGATGAGTATTCAGTAACAAATAGCTAAATTAACAACAAAACTTTCCCTCGTATCATTTGAAGGAATGTGTACCTGGTATTGAAGCAGCCTGTCAACACTTGATGTTAAATGCTTTTGAGTTATAGAAAATTCTATTGAAATATCAATGTTATCTAACTAAAATTTTATCATTTCAATACAAGTATTTCGTGCTTTAGTCATTCAATCAAAGTGTAATTCAAATGTGTATAGAGAGCAAGTAATAAGTGGGGCATCTTTTCAGTTCAGTCAAAGCAGTAAGTGGTATTCTTAGTTTCAAGAGTTGAGGATTGCTGCAGTGTACCCCCATGACAGCCCCCATAAAAAAAAAATGAGCAAGCGAATTTTTCCGAAGAGCAACTACATATTGGTAAAACGGCGGGGGTTGGTAGGTTAGGGGAAAAGGTTTTAAGAATTCGGTTGTAGCTTATAAGAGATACTAAATAGTACCCACACATAGAATACAAAGCTGAAAACTTGTATAAAGAAGTGAAGAGCAATCCTAGGCGATAACCAAATGTGAAGTGCAGACGAGGACATAAACACCTACACTAAGGGCAAAGGAAATCATGTCGCTGTTACAGGAACAGCCATGAGTAGCATCCACTGCATTGGGGTTCAACATCCAAAGTGAAACGCTGTGGGGCTATTTGGTAGTTACTTCTGAAGACGTTCTTTAAAAGTATCAGAGATCGGGAAACTGATCCCAGCTTAATGTTATATATTTTTGATGACCACATATCATATCTTACCACTAACATCCCGTATTGCCTTAGTCATAGCAAGTTGAATATAATCGTGTGACTTCAGAAGTGACATCGTCCATATTTGCCTCTTGGTTGCCGAAGTTATCTAAGGAAAAAATTAAAGCTGGTTTCTATTAAAACCAGACTGAAAATGGGGTAAAAGGAGCTAAAACCCAGGGAAGTTGTGATGTTACCTTAATAATACCTAATTTTTTTTCTGGCTTCTACCAGCCATTTTAACACATGTAAATTCTTCCACTGCAAGTCAGTGCCATCTAAGACAGTGTGAACGCATTCACCCTTTTATAGCCACCATCAGCTTTTTGTATGTGGGGTACGCAGATCATGCCTGTTAAATATTCTTGATTCAAAAATAATATGCTGCATTGGTGCAGGTTCCGTATTAATTAGACGTGACTTCAGCAGGATCACATGACAGTCACCACTTTTTTTTTTTTTTTTTTACACAGGGTTACACAAGGTTAGGATCCCTAGCTTTATGACAAGCTATTTACAGGTTAAGGATTCCAAACTTTATTGGCAAGCTAAGAGCTGTTACCTACATCAGCTCATTTGAAAGCATTTTTATTGTTATGAGACTTTACAAGTAGGGACAGGATGAAGTTGGAGCATCTGTGGGCCAGCATTTTCATTTGATCAACTGACATTATCTCGTTGACATCATTATGCTGTACGAATGTGTTCCATACTCGAGTCTTTCCTGGGTATGTAGGTTCTCAGATGGAGTGAAGTTCTGGAGAAGGGTACAGCCAGAGTGAAGTTGCTGCTTTCTGCCCGTCTTGTGGCATAAAAGCTTGTTTTACGCTGTCCTCGAAGTGGATCCAAGTGTGGTTTTTAAACAATTTGGCCTTGTACATAACAGTAAGGCCACCCACATCCCTCCTATGTTAAAGGGCTCTGCTGAAATGACAGATCTATCCACGATGGGTCCAGGCGAGAGATGAGACGTCTTGCTCTGTTCCTTACTCTGTCAAGCAGTCGCAGATGAGAGGGAGGCAGGCAAACCAAGAAGTGGAGATACTCAAGGTGCGAACGTAACTTGTGCCTCGTACAGAATCTTGCAACCCCTACTGTCAAGTAGATGCGAGATACGGCGAAATGCTGTAAGGCCTTCCTGGCTGCCTTGTTTGCAAGATTTACAACATGGTTCTTCATGGTTAGTTTGGAGTCAAATTTCACCCCAAGGATATCAACTTCTCCAGGTATATAAATAACAAAAAGGCACAATACCGTGACTGGAACGATACACAAATAACCCGCACATAAAAGAGAGAAGCTTACGACGACGTTTCGGTCCGACTTGGACCATTGACAAAGTCACACTGTCACAAAGTGACCATTGACAAAGTCACAGTGTGACTTTGTCAATGGTCAAGTTGACCGAAACGTCGTCGTAAGCTTCTCTCTTTTATGTGCGGGTTATTTGTGTAACTTCTCCAGGTGCCAACACCCTCCATTCATCCTTGCTACTGCACCAGCATTACCCTCATGGTGCCTAGAGACGATCATCATTTGCGGGTTTTTTCAGGTGCAAATGTTACTGCCATCTATTTCCCCAAGCTGATATAGCTCTCAGCTGGTGATTGATGTAGCTTAGAGCAGCTGGCATTTCTTCTCTTGGAAAGTGAATGTCAGTGTGCAGTCGTCTGCAAAATCATGTGATTCTGGGGTGAGATGAAGAAGGTCGTTGAAGTAGACATTCCATAACAAAAGGTCCCAGCACGCTTCCTTGTGGGACACATGCCCCAATAGGATGTCTTGCTGATTCCGTTCCATTGAGAACTACACTTAGAGATCTACCATGAAGGTAATCACTGAGGAGACATAGCATTGAGCCTGCATTTTCCCCGTGCTTGAAGTTTTGCTAAGAGGGCCCCGGTGCCACACCCGGTCGAAAGCGCCAGCAATGTCCAATGCTACCACACAGCTGACTTTGGATTCATGCAGTGACTGGTGCCACTTAGTGGAGAGGTTTAAAAAACAGATCAAAAGCAGAGTAACCTTTCCTGAAGCCATATTGACGATCACAAAATAGTGAGTGACAGTCAAAAAACTCGCCCTTGTCTTGAGATTATTGTCTCAAGATCTTACCAGTGATTGACAGGAGTGACACTGGGCTGTAGTTGCTGGATTTCTGCTCTGCTCTTCTTTTTGTGAACAGGGACTAACATTTGCCCCTTTCCATAGGAGGGCCATTTACACTGTACTAGGCAGTGCTAAAAGGGGCGAGTTAGAGGTGGGTGCTAGCTGGTCTGCACATCTTCTCAACAATCTTGGGCTCAACTTGTCTGGCCCACAGCCTTTTCTTGGTCATGTGATTTAAGAAGGAAGCACCTCCTCCTGTCTTATTGTCACCACTGACAGTTTTGACACAGTTTTTTGCAGCTAGCCAAGGAGGGTCCCTTGTTGGATCAGGAACTTGCATTTTGGTAGCAAAGTGTTCAGCAAAGAGGTCCGCCTTCTCTTGACTACTAGTAGAGGTGGTCCTATCCTGTCGATTTAGAGGTGGAATGAGTTCATCAGGCAGATAACCTTGTCTGTCCTTGACCGGGACCACCAGGTTTTGGAGCCTACCCTACCTGATGCTAGCTTTCTTTTAGGTCCACTTCCCATTTAGCTATGGCCCTCTTTTAAACGTCACCCATATGTCTACAGGCTTGCCTGTGCAAGTTCCTGTTAAGGTGGTAGGATGTCTCTTATACCTTTGCCATGCTTTGTACTTAGCAGTAGCAGCCTCTCTACAACGAAAGCCAAACCAAGGGTGATCCGTAGGCTTCGTCACATATTGCCGGTGAGGAATGTGTTCTTGTAGATTAAGGATGTGTCCAGTGAAGGCTTTCACTTGGTTGTCAAAAATCCCCTTGGAGAAAGGGATTTTCCCAATCGGTGGTGGCGAGCTCAGAGCGAAGGGCTGGCCAATTACCTCTTTCCCATAGCCGGTTGTGCGTGTGGACTCCTCACCTCGTTCTGTTGGGATCTTAAGTGTCGTAAAAACAGCCTTGTGATCAGACGATCCAACATAGCCGAGGGGTTGACAAGTGACTATGCCTTCTGCCAGATCACTCACTACTGGGTCAAGGGAGGAGCCAGAGATGTGAGTAGGGAAATCAACAAAGTTTCTCATGTCAAACACTGCAAGAAGGTCATCAAAGTGCCTCTGTATAAGGTGCTGGTTCAGGTCACCAACAATGATATGTTGACAGTTGTGTTGTAGCAGAAGGGAGTCAATATTTTCCATTAGGAAGTTGAGGGGATCTGCATGTTGCCACTGAGGTCTGTACATTGCACATTGCACATTGCATTGCACTTATGATCTGCACTTTACTGTATGTCACTGTGTGGTTCACTTTCTGAGGGTATAGCTGAGAACCCAAGATCAGTTGATACTGACATCTCGCTTCACTAAAGGCTCTTCAACTGCGAGTATTTACGACCAGGAAACATAAACAGGTGAGAGCGCCCTCACACACACACACACACATTCACACACACACACACACACATTCACACACACACACACACACATTCACACACACACATTCCCACACACACATTCACACACCACAACCACACCACACACCACACAAAACACACACACACACACCACACACACACACACACACACCACACACACACACACACCCCCAACAAACACACCCCACACAAAAACAGAGAGGGAGAGGACCTAGTAGCGACAGTGAAGAGGCGGGGCCAGGAGCTGAGTCTCGACCCCTGCAACCACAATTAGGTGAGTACACACACACACTCACACACCGAGCATATCTCCTGAGGCGCACATGAATCAGATAACTGCTGCAGCATACGGGCGCCTGGCAAACCTACGGATAGCGTTCCGATACCTCAGTAAGGATTCGTTTAAGACTCTGTATACCATTTACGTCAGGCCCATACTGGAGTATGCAGCACCAGTTTGGAATCCACACCTAGTCAAGCACGTCAAGAAATTAGAGAAAGTGCAAAGGTTTGCAACAAGACTAGTCCCAGAGCTACGGGGATTGTCCTACGAAGAAAGGTTGAGGGAAATCGGCCTGACGACACTGGAGGACAGGAGAGTCAGGGGAGACATGATAACGACATATAAAATACTGCGCGGAATAGACAAGGTGGACAAAGACGGGATGTTCCAGAGAAGGGACACAGACACAAGAGGTCACAATTGGAAGTTGAAGACTCAGATGAATCAAAGGGATGTTAGGAAGTATTTCTTCAGTCATAGAGTAGTCAGGCCGTGGAATAGCCTAGAAAGTGACGTAGTGGAGGTGGGAACCATACATAGTTTTAAGGCGAGGTATGATAGAGCTCATGGGGCAGGGAGAGAGAGGACCTAGTAGCTGTGACTCGACCCCTGCAACCACAAATAGGTGAGTACAAATAGGTGAGTACACACACACACACACACCAAGCGTGATAGGGTGCCGTACCTCATCACTCTGCGGCGACGCCCCCTGCCACTCCCTTCACCCGAATTATGTGAGCACCAGCACACATCACATCCACTGTGATACGGTGATTGGCGACGAACCCTAAAATATGTCAACCTGGTTGAACAATCAACAGAAAAGCCTAGCGCCAGAGCGGGTTGTGAAGGAGGTTAAGGCAGCATCAAGAAATGACAGAGACGGAGTTTTCAGTGACTATTTCGGTGTTAATCCATGCACACAAAGCCATGCATACATACTCATAGCTATTGAGTACTATATCCTAATTATGATTAGGGCCTTATACTTATCCTCACTGAATTGCTTCCGGTACTTTTCCGATTACAAAATTAACCTAGACACACCAAGCCTTTGTCGTATGTATTCCCTAATGTAAGATGTAAATGTAGATTACTTATAAAAAGAGACCCATAATTCTGACTGATTCCTTTGATCCAAAATTTTATTTATGGCTATTTAAGATGAGTGTGACTGGCTGTCAGTCAGCTATTCCTCGATCCATGAAAACAGCTCATTGGGGCCAGGGATATATTTGGGTTTTTACTGGGCTGCTTGACAGAAAACCATTAACTTTGATCTTACAGATTGTGTTTCATCTCATTCTCTATAATTATTAATTTCTATGATTCCTATGATCTTGTGTGAAAACAGGACAAAACAATTATTAAAAATTTAGCGTTTTTACATAAAAAGAGCTCTAGGGAGGCTTTCTGGTTTATGCAGATTAATTTAGGTTGAAGTACAGAAACGAGACAGCCTAAAATATATATTTAATTTTTATTTTGGCTTATACTGTTCAGAAATAGACGCACGGTAAAGACATATACTATTTGGAGGGCGGGTTGTACTCTCATCTCTCAATCAAGTACTCGTAAGCCAAAGGTCCTTGTTGCAATGGCTCGTCATCCAGCTGTTGGCTACCTCATGGGAAAAGGCACAATATGCAGAGCTTGTCCTCATTCCGACAACGTTTCGGTCAGCGTTAAGTTTTATCAAGACATGACATAATCAACCTCAAGACTGAACTCTGTTCTTGCTCTGCGTATTATCTCTTGTAGTGTAACTTATCAGCACAGTTTGCCAGTGAGACCAAACCTCTGAAGTTGACAGTTTATCTCAGCAGTGTGTCGGTGTGAATTTCCAAGTCTTCTGACATCTGCTTTTACATGGTACTTCCCAGTACAAGTGTCCTCAACTATCCACTGCTATTTTGCCTCGCTTCTTAGCTGGGTTGACACCAATGAACGAGGTCATCGCCTGACCCTGTCAGGTAATTTTTTCCCCCTGACAAATAAACCAGCAACAATAACTGACACTCAGCTGTCCGTCTAATCCAATTTATAGCTGCCGAAATCCATTTGTAATGTAGATTCACTCGATCTAAGATAAGTAGATTGTATAGGAGACTCGTTGATCAGATAAACCAGGATTTATTATGTCTGCAAGCTTTGCGACTCTAGGAAAATGGTTGTTCCGTAACAATTCAGATTAGCGCAAATGTCCCAAACAGAAAATGGTATATAGGTATACGTGCAGTGTTTACATAATGGGTGTTCTATAACTACTCCCATTATAGCCCAACCCTTAATGGAAACGAGTAATAGAGTCCGAAGCTCCATTGGACCATTAAATGTTACATGAAGTGGACATCGTAATTGTGACGAACAGTGATGAAATTTAAAGCGGCAAACTACATCACTATCACGAACTGTCGTGGATGAATTACCGTTAATGGTGGCACCGTAATGCAGGTGCGCGACAGTACGTTTGAATTATATCCCAAATTTATTATCCATACGCTGATGTGACAAAACGAATCTGGAGCAGTTTATTTCAGATAACAGATACAAAATCAGCAGATCGATTATGTACTGTTGTATGAGTCACATTAAACGCATCTATTTTTATGCCAACATGCGGATATTTAATTATCAGATTTTTTTTTTCTTGGACGCCATCGTATGTATGTCGTGTGTATGATGCGAGAATTTTTTTTACTTTGATTTAGGTTTTGTTTGGTTTAAAACTTAGCGATTGCATGTTGGTAATTAAGGCTGCAATTCACCTATACAGTAAGTAAAACAGAATTCTTTACATTCCTGAAAGTATATCAGAGTAAATTCTGTGTATATGAACTAAGATATATACTTGAGTATGTACACACACACACACACCACACACACACACACAATATATATAATATATATATTAAAATATATATATATATATAATATATAAAATTTATATATATATATATATAAATAATATATAATATATATATATGTATATATATACATATATATATATTATATATATATATATATATATTTTATATATTATATATATATATATATATATATATATATATATATATATATGTATATTATATAAAATATTATATATAAAATATATATATATATATATATATATATATATGTATATAAAAAAATATAGGGAGGGAACACCTCTAGAATGTTATGGGGACCCTCATCCTCAGAGAAAAGAATAAACTTACTTCTGGGAAAACTCAAGATTCTCCCCGAAGCTGTTTGAGAATTTTCTCCTACCACCCCCTATATTATTTTTATTTATTTTATTTAAAGACAAAATACAAATTTACAAAACATTCACAAAAATATGATACAAAATAAAACAACATAGGTAACTCAGAGCTACATCTCGAAAACTTCGTCCCGCTCCCCCGCGGTGGGCCGCGTGCCCCGAATGCTGCAGGCATTTCCTCTCTGGATCGCAACACTGAGTCTCTGAAAGAGGAAGCTGGTCGCCCTGTGGTCCTTGGTTTCTATGATGAGCTTTTCACCCAGCTCTTTGAGGAACTTTAGAGCACACTTGCCCCATGCTCCAAGGGTCTCCGACCCCATTGGAATGAAGTTATAGCAAGGGGGAAGGTCTTCATATTTTCGGATCTTCTGGGTCTCCCTGTGGCTGGCAGCTCCACCCCCTTCCACTACAGAGTATGGCAAGTAGTGTCTGCCAATGTGGCAGCACAGGTGTAGTCCCAGGCAATCTGCTTTCCATCCTTCCAGGGTAGCATAGTGGCTCCCTCAGGACGCTTTTGACTTCCATAACCTCTGTACTTGGGGTTCCCGTTGAGCGGGCAACGGGCTGTGGCGAGGCTTCTCTTTATTATGTC
>NW_026478733.1:0-27500 GCF_026875155.1 Cherax quadricarinatus | reverse complement strand
TGTTTTATACTTGACACAAGATTTTTATTACACTCCTTTTTCCTTAGCAGGCAAGAAAGGGTGGGTGATAGTTGTTGTTCTTTCATTATAAAACACATCCTCTTCCTTGGTTATTGACAAGTTTTTTCTTATTTTCATCTGTTATTTTTCCTGGCCTTTTTGACTATAAAAATCACCACTAATTGGTCCCTGCATGTTTTTATAAGTGGCTGTTTTACTTGTTGAAAATGTAACATGCTCGCCTTTAACATCCATTGGATGGTTTAAATTGCTAACCTCTAATGAGCTACTAGCTCCCACATTGCTGGACCTAGGCCACACTCTCTATTTTGGCATTATCGTCAATATTGGAAGTCACAGTGTATGAACAAACAGAATTATTATTTTTACTTCTATTTTCATATGTCCTTACCCTCATTTTCACAGATGAACCACTGTTTTCCTGATGTATTCCATACTGCAGGTCTTTTCCTTGGGGTTTCGAGTGAGTTGTGTGAACCTCTACTGGTTGTGTTCTTGTGTAAGTAATAGTTTCTTCACCAGATGTAGAAATTTGTGGACATCTCAGCTCTTCCTGAACATATTGCTGAGGGTTTTCATTTTGACAGGTACCACTGCTAAGTATCTGTGAACCTGTGCATGCATGTATTTGATGTTGTCCTTGAGATAGTAAAGGCTTCTCTGTGCTAACACTTGTTTTATCTGATGATCTTTTTTGAGCATAGCTTTTCTCAGCTACATTCTCCTTATGTGTATTCTGACAGCCTTTCTCATGTACAACACATGTTGTAACTGGCAAATTACTAGAATTTTTAGTATATTTTCCAGTTTCCAATGAATGATTTGATACCAAAACACGGGGTTTCTGAAGAAGCATTGTAATAGGGAATTTAGAAACATAAGAATTTTGAAGAAGCTGGCAGAAATTTTTCATACATTCCTTGACTTCATTAATCATAACACCCTCTGAAAATGTATCTTTATATATGAGTGCAAAATCAAAAAATTTTGAAATTTTCTTTGGGATAAAACATTCAGAAATTCCATACAGGGCTTCATTCACATATATTTTGGTTTCTTTTATTACATCATCCTCTAATTGTTGAGTAAAATGTATCAACATATCAGCAAAACATTTATGATGTACAGCAATAACAGTATGTTTATGATCATGTATTTCAATATTAGAGCCTCTAATTTCCTTAATCTTTTCTACCTTACAAGAAGACCTTACCTCTGTTGATTTTCCACAAGTCTTTTTTCAAAGGTCTGCTACAATATATAGAGCTCCTTTTAAACTCTCTAATCTTTCTCCACTGTAAGTTGTAATATCATATTTAAGGAAATGTTACTGTTGCAATCTCAAATTTACTGTCACTGGGGAAGAACTTACCAATTGATTTGTTGTATGTCCATCCAGGAAGCACCTTTTGATTCTGAAGCATAAACCTCTTCAAGTTCTGGTTCTCTAAAAATAAAAAAGCAAAAATCAGTATATACCAAAACAAATAGAATGGCACAAATACCATAACTGGAACAATATGTACTCAGATAACCCCCACATAGGAGAACTAATTAACCCTTTCAGGGTCCGTGCCGTAGACCTACAGCTTTACGTTCAGGGTCCAAACAGTAGATCTACGCCATGAGTGCAGCTCACTCTGATAAGCTGTGAGTGGTAAATTTGGGCCTAGATATGAGAGAATACATCTATGTGGTATGTGTGCACCACATAAACAAATCCTGCAGCACACAGTGTATAATGAGGGGAAAAAACTGAGACCGTGATTTTCGATTAAAACAGCGACTTTGCAGTGTTTTTTCATATGTTTTTTATAGTTGTATTTGCAATTTTTTGGTCTCATTTGATAGAATGGAAGATGTATTACAGAAATAGAGATGATTTTGATTGGTTTTAGTACTGAAAATGGCTTGAAACTGAGCTCAAAGTAGAGGAAATGTTAAATTTTTGCCGATGTTCAAGAGTAAACAAACGACCTCACACGTCTAATACATGCCAGCTGGTGGGTCTAATACAGGTCCGCCATCACAAATCCGGCAATCAGTTATTCGTTCCTTCAGTTATTTGGCACTAATTTTGGCTAGCATAATTTCAAATTTCCAGGGTCGCCACACCAACCTGCTGGTACTGTTTGGTGGCGCTACTTCTGCATAAGTCATTCCAATTTCTTTTTCTCCATTTATTGTTTTAACCTGCTTACTTTTAGCCCTAGCCATGGTTCCAATGAATAAAAGAAATGCTTCTCATTATACCTATACCTCAAAGCGGCAGCGGCAGCAGCAACCTCCAAGCTCCGTACTTTTCTCCAACTATCAGAGCTACCAATGCTCCTATGATGACCTAGTTACATGCAAAACTGCACTACCCAACGTAGCACCCAGAATGACCAAAGATTACCAACAGTGAAACCTACAATCGAACATAATAGAGATCAAAGGAAGACTGCCCACAAACCGAAAGCAACACCCCACTGCCAGCTGAACAACGTAACCCTAAACTTTGTATAACTACAACTTCTTAACTACAACAATTCCTGTAGTATTATGAGGCGCAATCTAAGAGGAAACAGCACCAAGACCAGCAAGAAAACGCCAAAAAATCAACTATTAAAAAAGTGTAGTGGAGGGACGCCGGCCAGAACACCCCACTCACCCCATAAAGGCCCCCACAAAAAATAACAACAAACATGGCTGCCACCAGCCATCCCCCCCTCTTCCCCGGATTAACCTACCAAGTAGTCCTGGTTTGCCCAATGACCCAGATCCCTAAAGTCATGCATCTCCAACTTAGTTATTGAAAATATAAAATTTTCGAGAGACGCTAACAAAACAAGACACCAGGAGACAAAACCGAGAACAAAATCCTGTTTGAACAAAAGTTATCAACCCGGGAATGCAAACTGTGCAAGCCCATCCAGACAGTCATAGATCCATCCCCAACAATAATGTCTCTTAATACAAAGGTTGAAGCAGTAAAGAATGGAAGAAAACTTAGATAACCAGTTAGGACACTTTGCTCTCCAAGAAGATTAAAAACTGAACAAGATAAAACTATGGGGACGCGAAAAAGTTAAACAGCCCATTTTTTTCCAGTGATATGAACCAAACAAAAGTAAAGAAATTACTTGCGATCATAAAGGCCAAACAAGTGTTATTGTACCGAGTCTGAAATAAAAAAAGCCGGGTTATGGACCCCAGGGTAGAAAAAGTGTTATGTTTTATTTTCCACTCACATGACAGGAAAAAAAGGACTTAATTATTGCTTTTTAAAGTAAAGAAAGGGGTATAATAAACGAGTGTCTTACCAAAAAACCTCAGACCTCCTGTATGAGTCAGAAAACTTAGGGGTAGAATAACGACACAATACCCCAATGCTTCAACGGAGGGGAAAAATTTTGTTGGGGAAAACAAATGTAGGTCAACTGTACACAATCACAAATGAGAATGATCTATCAGATTTTCAGGGATATAATCTTACAGGAATAACAAAAACAATGTCCAACTTAAAACCCTCGTAGTGAGTGTATGTTTTGCTCCATTATTGTTAAAAATTTCATTGTACAACTCTTAGATTTAAATAATCAATCCCTCATTTTTGATTTTACTGTAAGCAAAAGCCCCTTATGTAATTTTCTTTTTATATTTTTTGGGTTTAAACATTAGCAAATTTGATACTTTCTTGCCCATATTACTACCCATATTTTTTTAAATACTATAAATTGATATTACCTACTAAAATTAATAATTATCTTTTTTTACTAAAATTTCATTTCCCTTTAAAACATTTTTGAATTTAAAACCTTCTTTTTAAATTTCCCTTTTCCCCTGTTTTATACCACTTTACATCTTAAGGTACTGTTAATTACCTTGTACTGCCATAAAACCTTGTATAACTACCAGTGAAATATTGAATGAAAATAAAATTACTTTTTCACTTTTTTTTTGTAATCATTATTCTTTTAAAATTTATTAAACACCATTTTTACACCATAATTTTCTTTTTACATTAAACATTATTTTTATACTTCCCATAACATTTTGTTGAAAATTTTCAAGTTTGTATATTAAACCCCAACCTTTTTTATCCTTTGTACCTTTTAAACCATCTTACTATCATTTATAACCAAGACATTCCATTATTCATTGTTCTTACCTGTCCTTTTAAATTTTTGTTTACCACACTTGTTTTTTTTAGTACTTTTTATTGTGTGTGAAATTAGTGAAATTTTTCCAATTACTTTTTTGAAGTAAAAAACTTCTTTAGTAGTAGTACCAACTACCCATTTTTTTTTATTTTTTTTGTGCAATAAACTGCTAACTTTTTTATATTACAAATCAGATCTTACTCCAAAACCAATATTTTTTATAGTGATATCTGTCATTTAATTTTTTCCCATTATTTAATTGTAGTCCCTTATATATTTTTTTGTCCTTTTTTTGCTTTATATAACTACCTTAGATCATATATTCGAATTGTTAAACTATCAAGGTGCTATTTCAGGGCAAAAAGTAAAAAGTTCATTTTTTTCCATTATACTCCAAAGCTATTTTTTTTTGATTACCACTTTATTGTTACCACAATTATTTAGTCCCTTTTATATTTTAATTTTTTATTATAAATTTACTTTAAGAATTGCCCTTTAAATATACCTACTATCATATTCCCAAGCTCCAATTTGATCATCACTTTATTTGTTTACCAAAATTATTTTTGTCCCTTTTTATATTGTTCCTTTTTTTTAGCTTTAAAAAAATACCTTAGCTCATTTTTTTTTACATTTGTTAAATAATTCAGGTGCTATTTTTTTTTTTTAGTTTAGAATATTTCTTTATTTTTATTAATTCTAACTATAGATTCCTACAAATCTTATGATTACAAGCATTTATCCTGATACCCAACCCCTTATTTAATGATTAAATGATTCAAACAGTTACTGTAATTATGCACAGCAGAACAATCAAAGGGGACTTCTCAGAGCCAACAAAACATAACTATCTTTAAATCATATCAAACTTTTGCAAAGTTATGATGACCTCCTCATTACACTAATGAAACCTGGCTTAAAAACCTGATACCCCAGAGTCTATGCCATTCCTGGTTACACAGCCATAACAACGTAGGCCGACCAACAAGGGGGGGCACAGCTATATACTATCAGACCAACTAGAATGTATCACTAATTCTTTCAAAGGGATGAACATGGGAATTTTTTAATAGCTAAATTCAAATCCAAATACCACAAAAACCTCTCACAGTGATAAACATCTCAGAAATTCCCCAATCAAAACATTAGCCAATTTGTCAAAACCTAGGAAGTTGAATGATGCACGCATGAACAAAAATCACTTATAATTCCTGCAAAACCAGGACCCCAGTTATGAATTCAACAAAAACCCTGGTAACTGCATGTTGCTCCCAGAACAAAACCTACAAGAGTTACGAGACTAGTGTTTCCTTTGACCCCCATCTGGCCAAACCTATCCCCCTTTTAAAAACAGGATAATTAAAAAATACCACGACCCCCTACCTACCTTCCTCATTAACAACTCTTGGAAAATCCCCAAGACATATAAAGTCACCTTCAGTTCACAATGAGGCAGCATTAATAAAATTCACAAAAAGCGTAAAAAAAATTTACGGGACATGGCTAGAAATCTATACGTATTGAGATGTTTTAATAATTTTCTAAAAAAGACCCATACCTTTTTTAACAAGCCCCCTAAAAACTAAAAAAGATGACAGAAGAGGGCTGAAAAGTCCCTTTGGGTAAAACCGCATTTTTCAAATCCATAATACAAAACACCGTTGAAAAAAAAGTCAGAATGGGGCACAAACCAGAGGGCCAACAAAACGTTACTGTCAATCCTAACAGCCTATAAGAAGGGCCCCAAAAAAAATTGTTTATAGAAAAGATTATCCACTTACGAGGTGATATAAAAAAAACCCCGGAAGACCCCATCAGAAAATTTTGGGAACAAAAAAAAATATCCGACATAGCGAAAAAAATTAGCAAAACAGGTGAACCCAACTCCCCCCAACAGAAACAGCAAAAAGCTCAAAGATTTCTTCTCCCATAGGTCAAAACCTTGCCAAAAATATCCCAAACTGATACCCCCCCAAAAAGATACCTCACTGGCAAATACCCGAACACACTGTTCCTGCTCCCCACTAACCCCTACGAAGTTCCCTTATTATAACGCACTGAAAAAAAAAGGGGGGAGATTTAAAACCTTTCCCCCTTTTTAAAAAAAAAAGCGTACAATAAAGTGGACCCCCGGTTAAAGATTTTAATCGTGCAAGAGGGGGAATTGTTATGCGAAAAATCGTTTTTTGAATGAATTTTCCCCAAAGAAATAATGGAAATAAAAAAATCCGTGCAAGCACCCAAAAGTATGAAAAAAATTTTTTTTTCCCCATGAAATGTTAATTTTAATACACACAAACTGAAAAAGGCAGCACACTTAATGAACTTACTTTTATTGAAGATCTGGTGATGATTGAGGGGTGGGAGGAGGGGAGAGTGTCGAACTTATTGTTTAGAAGGGAACCCCCTTCCATTAGGACTTGGGGTAGCAAGCCCTTTTTCGGGGTTACCCCTTTTCTTTTTTTAAATCATAGGACCAGCTTGAGAGTCATGGCCTCTGTCGACAAAAAATTGTCCATAGAGTCTGTACCCCCCTTTCCTTTACGATTTGTCAAAAAAATGGGCCACAACATTGTCATTGAAAAAGTCCCAGCACGGTTGCAACAGTTTTGGTCAGGGTGATTTTCATCCTAAAGGTTTGCATTTCAACCCATGTGCAAAATTTCCTTAATTTTTGAAGTAGGCACATGGATTCCAAAACTGGCATAGGCTTCTCGGGTTACCCCCAAACCCTTAAAAATCTTTCTTAATTTCCATACAAATTCTCCCCCCTTTTTACCACGGGTTGGCACTAGAAGCTTTTTTGGGGCCCCATGGTCATTATTTTCAGAAACGCACCGAAAACACTGTAATAATACGAAATATTCGAGTGTATGCTTGGATTTCCCGCGGAGGCTGGCTGGTAAAAATGGCATGGGGGGCACATGTGAGGGCGCAAGGGGACGCGTCTCGGACGAAAACGGTGAGCGGGTTTTTTTTTTGGTATGCGCGGAAAAAATTTTGCGATTAAGAAAGGGTAGCGAAAAAATCGCTATGTGTGCCATCTTTATGCGGGGGTCCACTGTACTTCACCAATCTTTGAAACACTCTTTAACAAATCCTTTGAATCCTCCCCCTTCCCTACTTTCTAAAAAATAGCAGGGTCACCCCGATCCAAAAAAGGGGAGACCAAACGATTTGAAAATATGGCCCAATACCCAAATTTACACCCTCTCTAAAAAAAATCTTCAAAAAAATTAATTCAAAACGAATCTCTAAAAAACTATCTCCCATAACATTCTCAACCCCTCCCAATTTTGGATTCAGGCCTAATAAAAAATCAATGATGCATTATCACATGTAGAACATTATAATTGAATAGAAAAAAAAGAAGTCCCACTGGGATCTTCATTGACTTACTAAAGCTTTTGACATTTTGCCCCATGACTTGCCCCACGTAAAATTGTACACTATGGTATTAGGGGGCCCCCCTCAACTCCCTCAAGTCTTCCTCAGCAAAGAACCCAAAATTTGTGTACGAAAAGGGGGGCAAGCTCTTCCCCCAAAAACCAAAATTACATTTGGGTTTCCCCACGGGAAAGGTCCTTGGCCCTCTTCTCTTTTTTCCTATACAAAAAAATGATTCCCAAATGCTTCGCAATTACTCAAAACCCCCCTTTTTGCAGATGACCCCCAATACGTTTCTCCCCCCCGAGCCCAGTCACGCTAGGCAATCTTAAAACCGAATTACAGAAAATATCTCCTGGATGAGGATAACAAACTTACACTAAAACTTTGACAAAACCTATTCATTAGTTTGGTAGCGGTAAGATGTACCTCTTAACATAACGATAAAACGGATCCCCTATCACAAAGCTAACAGAGGGAAAATTTTGGGAATCCACCTCAAAAAAAAAGACTCAAATTTCATACACAATACAACAAATTTTTAAAAATTTCCAAGTGTAGGCATACTATCGAAGATACGGTACTTTTTTCCCACGTCAGCCCTCCGGGCCCTTTATCACTCTCTTATTTCCCCCCTATTACCTATGGAATTTGGCTGGGGTCAAAAACAACTACCATCTCAGACCACTAATTACCCAACAAAAGGCTGCGGTTAGAATGATAAAAATTCTCACTACAGGAGCACACTCCACCCAAAATTTCAAAAACTCAACCATCACCATACAAAACATCCATACTTTTTATTGCCTTATTAAAACATAGAAAATTAAATTTTTTTAACCCTCCCCCCAAACATCTCCTTACCACCTAAAGAAACACATACTTTTTTCAAGGGAAGATCATCTTTGATGTTCCTTGTGTCCATCTCGTTAGTTAGTTTAATTGTTTATTATGCATCCATCCATCCCGTGGGCGAGTCAAAAAAATAAGAGGACATAATTGGGCCGGGACTGGACTCCTAAATTTTGATAGCTGAGAAATTACAAAGGTAATGAACTAGATTTGGGACAATCATGACCAAGTTACAAAGGTAATGGCTCCAGGGAGAGCTGGTCACACTATGAATATTTTCAAAGGTAAAGAAACATTAAAAAACATTAAACATGAGAATTTACAAAGGTAATGAGTCCAGGTAGAGTGGTCAAAATCATGACAAGTTTCAAAGGGAATGAATGATAAAAACGTTATCACATGATTAAAAATCATGCCAAGGTTTCAGAGTAAGAGCAGTTTAAAAAAATGCAGGGAATTCTCCATTGCCACAACAAAGATGTTGTAGGGCCTGTCTTCCCCGGAGAAAACCATTTTTCAAACAGCAGCAAGTTGCCCCCGGGATCGTGCATGCAGGAGCACCATCGACCCCCCCCAAGAGGTCCAAGAAACCCGGACTCCGTTAGAGCCCGTGGAGACCCCTAGGGCATGGCAACGTCTGGTGGACGCCAAGTTGATGAAGATCCCCGGCCCCCGTGGCATGGATATTGAAGCTTTAGGAATGGTACACATGCCTTGGCAACCTGAAGCTGCCTCGCGGTCGAACTCCCCGATGCGTCCCTGTAGTGGAAGTTCCCGTGAGCCCCGCAGGCCATCGCGAATGTGGGTTAGGGGAAAGGGGACCCTACAGATGGGGTGGCGCTGGGAGTTGGGTGGGTGAGGGGGGGGGACGGGGAGGGGTGAGGCGTTATGAGAGGGTCATGTTTACTCACACGCCCTCCCCCTCCCCCCCAGGGGAGGGGGGGGAGGCGCTGATGGCCGACTCAAAAAACACCAAACCATCTAAAATGCACAATACTTCAACTATTTACGTGAAAAGATGCAATGGGATGTCCGTTCGTGTCTGGTATCCTCTCAACTTCACACTGAGTTCTGTTAAGTAGGGGCCCGGTCAGCCTTTTGACCCGGAGCATCCTTGAAAATCCCGCAGCTAGCCGCGCCAACCTGCCCCGTCGGCCCTGTTGAGCCCTGCTGTGTCCATTCACGCTATGCAAAAAAAAAAATGCAATAAAAAGGGCCCCAAAATCTGGAAATTTATTACTGTAAAAATAAAAGAAACACTACCTGTTTATAAATTCAATCTTTTCCCAAAATTCATTACTACTCAAAACCAAAAAAATATGAATAATGAACCATTAAATTGTATATCCCAAATGTTATCCAATTATGTCACCAAATGTTAAACCTAACTTTGTTATTTTTTTTAATCATACCTAACAGATATAACTCCATTCTACTGAATGAAACAGCAATGCATGCAACCATATGACCTGTCTTTGTAATACTCATTTGTATTTTATAGTTATCTGTTTACAATAATGTCTTATCACTGATTTCATCATTGCTTAGTTAATCTTAAGTTAATTTTAAGCCAGCCCGTAATGCTATGCATATAAGTGGCTTTGGCATGCTGCTCTTACCTGTATTTTTTTGTACCTCTGTATGTATGCTAAAATTTCTAAATAAATAAATAAAATAAATATGTAAAGCACCTACACAGTACATTATCCATTAAAGATAAGGGGGCTTTGAAGGCACTGTCGGTTGCCATGAGCTCAGTCTAATGAAGCAGGAGAATATGCTTTATTATTATGCTAATATCAACACTACAGCTTATTTCCCTTTATCACAATTGATCTAATATGACATAAGAAACAATATAAATAACATAAAACATGTTAAATACTCCAGAATGAATAATATTTGGGTGCTATATTAGAGAAAACGAGTATAGCACGGGGCTAACTATGATATACACTCGTACTCACCATAAACAGGAAACAAAAAAGTTATTTTCTCTCTATAGATTATCACACATAGCAGATATGTTTTAGAGAACCTAGGATAACCCAAAAAAGTCAACGTGGCTAATTTTTAGTACCTGGCTTGGGTTAGCCATACATGTTTTTGGGTAAATATTCGATTCCCAGCCAGGTAGAAACATTAGGCGTGTTTCTTTACACCTGTTGTCTATGTTTACCCATCAGTAAATGAGTACCTGGGTGTTAGCGACTAGTGTGGGTGTTATCCTGGGACACTGACCTAATTTTCTTGAAATACTCAGTATAGCAAGTGCCTTTCTATACAGTAGTATGTCACTGATGTCAGCTAGGGCTGTATACCTTGTACATGTACGTGTAGTAAAAAAAGATATTATTATTATTACAGTGGACCCTCGACTAACGCTATTAATCCATTCCTGAGAGCTCATCGTTAGTCAAAATTATCGTTAGTCAAGTTAATTTTCCCCATAAGAAATAATGGAAATCAAATTAATCCATGTAAGACACCCCAAAGTATGAAAAAAAAATTGTTTTTACCACATGAAATATTAATTTTAATACACACAAACTGAAGAAGACATGCACAGTTACATGACACTTACCTTTATTGAAGATCTGGTGTGTTTTGTTGGATGGGAGGGGGAGGGAGAGTGTTGATGGTCTTAAGTGTTTAGAAGGGGGAATCCCCTTCCATTAGGACTTAGGTGCAAGTCCTTTTCTGGGGTTACTTCCCTTCCCTTTAAATCTCTCAAACCAACCTTTGCTGGCCTTAAATTCACTCACATCACAACTAGTTGCTGGCATTTTTTTTCATTAAATCGTCATGCAACTTCCTAGCCTTTTCACATTATGATCGCTTGAGAGATGCTATCTCCTGCTATCTGTTTTTCATTTATCCATACCATTAACAGTTATCTCAACATCTTCTATCACTTGCGATCTCAGTTTCAAAACATAGTTGCACCTTTGGCAAGAACAGCTTCCTTGATTGCCGTTTTCTTGGCCACAATAGTAGCTCGGAGACACGCACTCCACTTTCATACTTAGCAATGATCTCTTTCTTCATATCCATAGTAATTCTCACCCTTTTTGCTTTTAGGGTTGGCACTAGAAGCTTTCTTGGGGCCCATGGTGACTTACTTTGCAGGTGCAATCACTAAAAGGCTGTGATAACATGAAATGTTCCCATTGTATGCTTGGAAGCGACCGCGGTGGCTGGTGGCTGGCCCGGCTGGCTTGTAAACACTGGCCAGAAGTGGACGCGTCTGACGGAAAAAAATAGTGTTGGTCGAGTTTTTTAGCGCTAGTCGATGGCAAAAATTTTTCTTTAAAATGATCGCTAGTCGGATTTATCGCTAATCGATGCATCGTTGGTCGAGGGTCCACTGTATTATTATTATTATATTATTTCCTCAGTTGTTTGTTAGGTTATCTTATTCAAACTTGGGCAATGTATGATGGAAAGATACTTCTTCATGTACACAAAAAAGAAAGAAATCAGACCATAAATAGCGGGAGTTCACTTCTCAGCCATCAGCGGCCGCCTTAGCAGTATATTTCTGGGATAGTTGTTATGGTTATATTCTCATTTTTTCGGTCTCATTTGATAGAATGAAAGATATACAGTATTACAGAAATAGATATGATTTTGATTGCTTTCATGACGAAAAGTACCTTGAAATTGCGCTCACAGTAGCGAAAGTGTTCTATTCTTTAGCGAAGCTCAAGAGTAAACAAATGACGTCACCGTCCAATACCTGTCCGCCTGCCAGTCTAAATTCCAGTACGGAGTCAAGAATGGATTGACATTATTTGTACAATTATTACAATAATGCTGTAGTCTGCATAACAGTAAATCTTCTATTTTTTTTTTTTTTTGTGAATAAAAATTCCAAATGGTAAGCAAGAGTAATATAAGAGGGACCTGTAGCCGTGATTAATGAACAGAGAAAATGTTATTTTAGTGCCAGGAATGTCTGTATTGTTTATTCTGGATCCTATTTTGAAATTGGCATCTGTTGAATTATTATTATTATTATTATTATAATCAAACAGAAGCGCTAAGCCACAAGGGCTATGGCATCTGTTGAAATTTGTGTGAAATCGGCCAAATTGCCAATTTCTGACACTTTATTGGGTAGTTGAAATAAGTGAATGGGCGGTTTCTTGTACTCATTTGACAGACTAGAAGTAAATAAGTTTATTCAGGTATACACAAATACAGTTACATAGATTATCATACATAGCAGTGTATGTATAGAGGATTAACCAGAAAAGTCAGACAAAGTGACTTATTTCCAGTACCTGGCTTGGGCTTGCCATGTATGATTTTTGGTAAATATTTTTTTTTTTCTCGGTTGTTTGTTGGGCTATCTCATTGAAACTTGGCAATGTATGATGGAAAGATGCTTCTTAACATATAACCAAAAATAAAAAAGACGGACGATAAATAAGGGAGTTCACTTTTCAGCCATTAGCCGCCTCTTTGCAGTATATTTTCGTATGGTTTTTATGGTTGTATTCTCATTTTTTGGACTCATTTGATAGAATGGAAGATATATTACAGAAATAGACATGATTTTGATTGCTTTCATAACGAAAAGTACCTTGAAATTGAGCTCAAAGTAGCGGAAATGTTCGATTTTTGCCGATTTTTCAATAAACTGTTTAAGTCAAGTTGGTTAATTTTATTAAGTGTATTCTACCTAACCACTCTGTAATTCGGCAAACTCAGTAATCCGGCACACTACAGGTCCCAATGATGCCGGATTTATGATGGAGGACCTGTATACATTTAAAAATGTGGTGATAATATTTATACAATTATTACAATATTGCATAACAGTTAATCTTCTATTTTTTGGTTTGAAAAAAAAATTCATTGTGAATAAAAAATCAATATGGAATCATTTGTATAGCCTAAAAATGTATCTAATGAACAGAGGAAATGTTGGTTTAGTCCCAGGAATACGTGCATTGTTTATTCTGGACCCTATTTTGAAATTGGAATTTATTTTGAACTTTGTATTAAATTGGCCAAATTACCAATTTCCAATCACTTTATTTTGTAGTTGAAACAGTTGACTTGGCGATTTCTTGTGCTCAATCGATAGAATAGAAGTAATACTAGTGAAATAGCTAAGAATTTGGTCGACTGGAATAATGTAATTGGCCTATAATGGGAGTCAAAGTTGGCCAAAATCGCCGATTCGTAAATATCTCTGACACATCAAAATTCGCGAGAGCATAATTTCGTCAATTTTCCATCAAGCGTCATACTTTTTGTTTTATTACCTTCAGAAAAGATTCTCTACCATTTCATTGGAAAAAAATAACAAATTTTTTTTTTTTAAATTTTTTTGAAATTTGGCCTCTGGACCCTGAAAGGGTTAATGATACAAGTCAGACCCAAACATCATCATAAGTTTCTTTCTTTCCCATATGCAAGTTATTTCTGTACAGTATATAACAGTTTTTGCATAAAAAAATCCTCACCAATTTTATTATTATTTTTTCTTAACACACTGGCTGTTTCCACCAAGGCAGGGTGACTTAAGAAACAAGAAACACTTTCATCATCATTTACTCCATCACTGCCTTACCAGAGCTGTTCCTTACACTACAGTCATCACTATTTACTCCATCGCTGCCTTACCGGAGGTGTGCCTACACTACCTGGAGTGAGTTTCTGGGGACAACGCCCCCACGGCCCGGTCTGTGACCAGGCCTCATGGTGGATCAGGGCCTGATCAACCAGGCTGTTACTGCTGGCTGTGCGCAATCCAACGTACGAGCTACAGCCTGGTGGTCAGGTACCGATTTAGGTGCTTGTCAAGTGCCTGCTTGAAGACACCAGGGGTCTATTGGTAATCTCTCTTATGTATGCTGGGAGGTAGTTGAACAGTCTTGGGCCCCTGACACTTATTGTTTTGTCTCTTAACGTGCTAGTGACACCCCTCCTTTTCATTGGGGGGATGTTGCATCGTCTGCCGAGTCTTTTGCTTTCGTAAGAGTGATTTTCGTGTGCAAGTTTGGTACTAGTCCTCTAGGATTTTCCAGGTGTACATAATCATGTATCTCTCCTGCCTGCATTCCAGGAGTACAGGTTCAGGAACTTCAAGCACTCCCAGTAATTGAGGTGTTTTATCTCAGTTATTCAGTTTTGCATGCCGTGAAGGTTCTCTGTGTACATTTTCTAGGTCAGCAATTTCACCTGCTTGAAAGGTGTGTTAGTGTGCAGCAATATTCCAGCCTAGATAGAACAAGCAACCTGAAGAGTGTCATCATGGGCTTGGCATCCCTAGTTTTGAAGGTTCTCAATATCTATCCTGTCATTTTTTTTAGCAAATGCGATTGATACAGTGTTATGGTCCCTTTAAGGCGAGATCCTCCAACATGATCACTCCCAGGTCTTTGACATTAGTTTTTCGTTCTATTGTGTGGCTGGAATTTGTTTTATACTCTGATGAAGTTTTAATTTCCTCATGTTTACCATATCGGAGTAATTGAAATTTCTCATCATTGAACTTCATATTGTTTTCTGCAGCCCACTGAAGATTTGGTTGATGTCCGCCTGGAGCCATTCATTCATTCATTCATTAGGGATTTGCCGGCACTTCCAGCCCAGGTCTCTCCAGTTGGTGACCCGGCGGTGGGCCCCCAGGTTGGGGTGTCGTTCATCTTCTTTCTTGGGCCCTCCGGGTGGAGGGTAACATCATTCATCTCTGTTGCAGTGACTCCCCGGGGGGGGAAGTGTTGTCTCACTTTGCATCTTCATCAGCAGAAGTCATCTTGGTCTTCATAGCAGGCGTTCCACTTTGGGCATCATCAGCAGGCATCTCTTGGGCCAGGGCCTTTGGGCACTTGTTGCCCAACAATTGTTGGTTGTGTGGCATAGCTCTAGGTAAGTTCAGGCTTCTACCTAGTAACCTAATACAGGCTCCATTGGATTTTTTTTTTTTTAGCGGTGGGGAGGGGAAGGTAGGGGTGAAAGACAGGAAGAAAGGAGGGGTAGGAGAAGTTGAAAGACAGGAGAGGTAGTGGCGAATCATCGTCTATAGGTGGCGTCGTCATCGAGGCGGTGGGTGGGCAGCCAGGACGGGGATGAGAGTTCCCAGATCTCGAGGGCCTGGTACACCAGCGGGCTGTGGTGTCTTCTCGGGTCGGGTCCCCAGGTGCCATTGGGAAGTGCCTCCGTCGGAGTGGTACCATCGCTGGGCAGTCAAGAAGGTAGTGCACTAGTGGCCTGGGGACCATCTGGTCAAATGGCAGCAGCACTCCTCTCGCACGCGTTCGATGAGTCTTCTGGCGGTAGGGTAGCCAAGTCGCAGCCGGTGGATCCCAACCTGCAACTTCCTGTCTAGCCTCCGCATGCTCGGTGGGGGTGCCTGGACCCTTGCAGTGTCTGCAGTGGAAGACAGCCTTGCAGTGTCTGCAGTGGAAGACACTGTCATGCAGATTCAGGTGTCATCTGCAAAGGAAGACACAATGCTGTGTCTTACATCCTTGTCCATGTCAGATATGAGGATGAGGAACAAGACAGGAGTGAGTACTGTGACTTGCGGAACAGAGCTTTTCACCGTAGCCGCCTCAGACTTTACTCTGTTGACTACTACTTTGTGTTCTATTTGTGAGGAAATTATAGATCCATCTACCAACTTTTCCTGTTATTCATTTAGCACGCACTTTTGCAAAGTCTTTGTACATTACATCTGCATTCTTTTTGTCTTCTAGTGCATCTAGGACCTTGTCGTAGTGTTCCAGTAGTTGGGACAGACAGGAGTGACCTGCTCTAAACCTATGTTGCCCTGGGTTGTGTAATTGATGGTTATCTAGATGGGTGGCAATCTTGCTTCTTAGGACGCTTTCAAAGATTTTTTGCAACATATCAACGCCCCTCCTTCAGAGTACAGGCACTGTTACTTCCCACCCTCACACTCCAACAGCATGTCAAGTCATAAAAACCCTTTGTCTCCACTCATTCCTATTTAAAATCTCACGCATGCTTGCTGGAAGTCCAACTCTCTCGCACATGAAACCTCCTTTACCCCCTCCTTCCAACCTTTCCTAGGCTGACCCCCTACCCTGCCTTCCTCCACTACAGATTTATACCATCTCCATGTCATTCTATTTTGTTCCACCCTCTGAACATGTCTAAACACCTCAACAACCCCATCTCAACCTTCTAGATATTACTTTTAGTAACCACGCCTCTCCTCCTAATTTCCAAACTACAGATCCTCTGCATTATATTCACACCACACATTGCCTCAGACACATCTCCACTGTCTCCAGCCTTCTCCTTGTTACAACATTCACCACCCATGCTTCACCTCATATAGAGCATTGATATAACTATACTCTCAGACATTCCCCTCTTTGCTTCCGTGGATAATGTTCTTTGTCTCCACAGACTCCTCAGTGCACCATCACTTTTCCCTTCATCAATTTGTCTTTCATAGACCCATCTGAATCATTACCTTAACTTCCTCCATACTCCCTCCAACCTGATATTCAATCTTTCATTACCTAAATTTTTTTAATCTTCATCAGTTTACTTTTTCCTATGTTCACTTTTAATTTCCTTCTTGTACATACCTTACCAAACTCGTCCACCAACCTCTGCAACTTCTCTTTAGAATCTCACAAAAGCACAGTATCATCAGTAAAAAGCAACTGTGACAACTCCCACTTTGTGTTTGATTCTTTCAATCCCACACCTCTTGCCAACACCCAAGCATTCACTTCTCTTACAACCCATCTATAAATATATTGAAAAAACCATGGTGACATCACACATCCCTGTCTAAGGCTTACTTTTACAGGGAAATAATCTCCTCTCTCCTACATACTCTAACCTGAGCCTCACTATCCTAGTAAAAACTCTGCACTGCTTTCAGTAACCTACCTCCTATTCCATACATTAGTAACATCTGCCATATTGCCCCCTATCACATGCCTTTTCAAAATCCATAAATGCCACTAAAACCTCTTTACCCCTTATCTAAATACTGTTCATCTATGTTTCACTGTAAACACTGGTCTACACACCCCCTACCAAATGCTTGCAAAAATTTCCAATCAAGGTCATTTTTTACAAGAGTTTGTAAAATTTATTTCAGCCATATCAGGAGGATCAGGGCAGTAGCTCCAATCTTGTATCCCAGTGTAGCAGTCAGTATATATAGTGTCTTTTTGCTGTTTCATGACAAAGTTTAAAGTGACAAAATTATTGTAATTTTTTTTTAACTGAGATATGCAGGTGAAAATGAATTGGGACTGCCACCTAGTGCCACTGCAACAACTAGGGCAAACCACGGAAGGTGGGAAAGAACTTCATGAACTATTCATGAGACTAAATTAACAGGCTTGAGCAATAGGAACTGAATTGTCTAGATCTACTAGGTCAGAAGGTTGGCAAACTTCTTTTGGGTATGATCCCAAAAGAAATTTGTGTACAGCAAAATTACCCACTAGAAAGCCCACAGAATCCAGAAAAAACAAGGAGCATTCAAATTCAAAATAGTTTTTTAATCCATCTGTATGGAAAATACAGTCACACAAGCTGAAAGTATGTATTATATGCGATAAAGCAACTAAATTAAAAAAAAATTGCAAAACATTAAAATGAAAAATAAACTGCATGAAATAAATAATAGTAACAGACAATTTTAATAAAAATCTTATTATGGAACAAAAGAATTTCTTTGAAAATATTTTCACTTCAGGTTTTTGAAATATGACATTTCATTCCTGATACAACATCAAAATCTTCTGTTTCTGATGATAATTTGCCTTGCTTATTAAATACTGTAATAAATTTTTGTGCAGTTTTATGGTATATGTTTACTAAGCCTTCTTACCCTTGAGATTTTCATTTTACCCATTTGGGGTAATTTACCCCATTCCTCAACCTATGTACATCACTCTTAAAATGCAGTGGTTTGATTCATAATTCATACAGATAATGCCCCTGAAACTGCACTCCCAACATTTTTGCAATTTGTGGACTGAAATGCATTTGGGAAAAATAGGGTTGCATTCCCAAGACCTCAAGAGAGCTGTAAAAAAAAAAAAAATTATTTAATGTTATAATGTTTCCCAAAAAATAATATTTTCTGAACTTCTGAGGTTCAGACTGTGAAAATGAAGAGTACATGTAGCTAAAGAAAGGTTACTTAATACTTTAGAGTATTTATTACTTACCTTTAAAGTCACTGTTGAAAGCTTCATAAACCTAAAGTGCATGGAGAGGGTGGCTGTTTGGCCCCACTAGGCCAAGGTAATGGTTGGGGTGATGTAAATTGAAGGTTGGGGATCTGGAATTTTTAATACAGCTTCCTCACTTGACTCTTGCAATGAGTGCTCAGGAATTCGCCATATGCCATCGGTTTGTCTTACCCTGCAGTTCTTTATACAGCTTGCTGCACATTCTAAACCAGTTAAACCATCCGCCTAAATGTACACTTGGTTTTGGGGTTTTCCTTTTCCCCATTGTTTTATAGTATGTTACCTGGCCGGTCTTGACCAGGCCTCATGGTGGATCAGGGCCTGATCAACCCCGCTGTTACTGTTGGCCGCACACAACCCGATGTACGAACCACAGCCCAGCTGGTCAGGTACTGACAATGGGTGCTTATTCAGCGCCTTCTTGAAGGGCAGCCAGGGGTCTATTGTTAATCCCCCTTATATATGCTGGAAAGGGAGTTGAACAGTCTTGGGCCCCTTGACACTTATCGTGTTGTCTCTTATCTTGCTAGTGGTGCCCCTGCTTTTCATTGGGAGGATGCTGCATTGTCTGCCCAGGCTTTTGCTTTCATAGGGGTGATTTTCATGAGTAAGTTTGGTACTAATCCATCTAGGATTTTCCAAGTGTATATAATCATGTATTTTCTCCCGCCTTCGTTCTAGGGAGTACGGGTTCAGGAACTTCAAGCGTTCCCAGTAACTGAGGTGTTTTTTATCGCAGTTGTGTGTGCTGTGAAGGTTCTCTATACATTTTCTAGGTCAGCAATATCACCTCCCTTTGAAAGGTGCTCTCAGTCTGCAGCAATATTCCAGCCTAGATAGAACAGGTGACTTGAAGAGTGTCATGTTCTTGGCATCCCTAGTTTTGAAGGTTCTCATTATCCATCCTGTCATTTTTCTAGCAGATGCTAGTGATACAATGTTGTGGTCTTTGAAAGTGAGATCCTCCGACATTATCACTTACGTCTTTTAGATTAGTTTTTCGCTCTATTACAGGGCTGGAATTTGTTTTATACTCTGATATAGTTTTAAATTTCCTCACGTTTTCCATATCGTAGTTGAAATTTTTCATCATTGAACTTAAAGATTTGGTTGATGACTACCTGGAGTTTTTCAGTGTTTCAATGGAGGACAGTCATGCAAATTTGGGGTGTAAAACCAAAGACACAGTGCTGTGGCTTACATCCTCATCTGTGTCAGATATTAGGATGAGGAACAGGATGGGGTGAGTACTGTGCCTTGTGGAACAGAGCTTTCACAGCAGCCGCCTCACACTTTACTCTGTTTACTACTACTCTTTTTTTATCTATTTTTAGGAAATTATTGATCCATCTACCAACTTTTCTGTTATTCCTTTATCGCACATTTTGTGTGCTATTACACCATGGTCACACTTGTCAAAGTATTTTGAAAAATCTTTTTTATACTACATCTGTGTTTTGTGTGTTTTCTAGAACATCCAGGACCTTGTCTAGTGGGCCAGTAGTTGGACAGACAGGAGCGACCTGCTCTAAACCCATGCTGCCCTGGGTTGTGTAACTGATGGGTATCTAAATGATGGCAATCTTTTCTTCTTAGAACCTTCAAAGATTTTTTTGATATGGGATGTTAGTGGTCGGTCTGTAGTTCTTGTTATTACTTCACTACCCCCTTTGTGGAGTTTGGGGGGATGTCTGCTGTTTCCAGCAGCTGTAAGATGACCTATGTTTATGCACCTCCATAGGATGTTTAAAAGCACATGAAAGGGGTTTCTTGCAGTTCTTGATGAAACAGAGTTCCATGAGTCTGGGCCTGGGGCAGAGTGCATGGGCATATCATTTATCACCTTTCAATCTCATTTGGATCAGGATAATATCAAATAGGTTCGAGTCTACCAAATTCTGTCTCACTCATAAAAAATTCATTTAGGTCTTCGACTCTCAGTCTGGTTAGCAGCTCACTAAAAATAGACATGTTGGGACTTGAGTAGCTCACTCATTTCCTTGCTGTCATCTGTGTAGGACCCATATTCTGTAAGTAGGGGCCCAATACTGGATGTTGTTCTCGACTTAGATTTGGCATAAGAAAAGAAATATTTTGGGTTTTTTTCAATTTCATTTATGGCTTTTATTTCTTCCCGCATTCTTGACTCCTGTAAGATTCTTTAGCTTAAGTTCGATGTTTGCTACTTCTCTGACTATGTGTCTCCCTTTGTATTACAGATATATTGGCCTCTTTTAGCCACTCTGTTATTCTTTGCCTTCATCTGTATAGGAAGCACCTTTCTTTCTAGCTTACATCTTCCTCCTTTTCCGTAAAGGAATATGCCTTGAGCGTATCTCGAGTGCAAGAGTTAATATGTTCTAGACATAGGTTTGGATCTGTGTTGCTTAGAATATCTTCCGGTTTATATCATTTAGGACCTGGTTGACTTGGTCCCACCTTATGTTTTTGTTACTGAAATTGAATTTGGTGAAAGTTCCCTCATGAATGATCACATTTTATTGGTCTGGGGCCCAGCACATACATATCTGAACATCTATTACGTTGTGATCTGAGTACATATATTGCTTTTGATATAGTAATATTTGTATCAGATCATCATTGTCACTGAGATGAGGTCCAGAAAATTGTGTGCAGAGATTTAAAAGCTCTTGTTTGCATGAGTTTTCATCTGAGCTGCCTCCTGGGGTTATCTCCACTACAGCATTATTTGCTACATTCCTCCATTTAGGTGCCATAGGCTGAAATCCCCCAGAAGCAAAATGTTTGGGGCAGGAGCTGGAAGATTTTCCAGACAGTGGTCTATTTTCAGAAGCTGTTCCTAGAATTGTTGGGAGGCTTGTATATACCCACAATAACCAGGTTTTGGTTCTCGATCTTTACTGTCAAAACTTCAACTACATCATTTGAGGTGTTTAGTAGTTCTGAGTAGTTCACCCCTCCTCTGCCTGTTCACTGTCACATCTGTATAGGTTAAAACCCAGGACCCATATTCATTGTCAAAGTGATCCTTTATGTGGATCTCTGTGAAAACGGTGAACATTGCATTTTACTCTGAGCAGTCCGCTGGCTTTAGACCCTGTATATTTGAAAAGATGAATATTGTCGTATTGGTGGTATGGGGGGGGTCCTTTTTTTGGCATTAATATGTTGTTTTGGAGTGGAGGCCCTTTTTTTTTTTTTGTTATTTATATAGAAAGCCCATTTTTTATATAAATAACAATGGGCATTCTACATAAGTAACTCCCGAAATTATCAGAATTCGTGTACAATTTTTGTCATTTCCCGCCAGCTTTTTTCTTTTCCCTTTCACTAAAAAAAACTCTTTCTCTGGTGTGGTTGCGGCTACCTGGTTTTCCCATGGTCTGGATGTTCTGTATCTTCTTATCCCTTTAGGTGGTGTGCCTGACAATGTAAATTATAACATTGTCTTTTCCTGAACTGAAGAGTGACACATTTCAGGGTGGAAAAGCTTTACAGGAAGGAAAGGGTTTCATTTCCCCGTTGTCATATGGGCACAGCATTTTTTAGGGTGGTCAAAGTTGCATGCCCCATCAGGTTTTCCAGATATTCCATACCCGCAGATACCTAATGCATAGAATTTTTCATAGGTCTGATTTCTGTTTACTTGGTTTTTCGTGACTGCATTCCCTATTTGGGGCGTGTTTTTCTATCTCTTTGCTCTCCTTTCGCACTTGTACTAACACTGGTATCTTCACCTTTATTTTCTGGTATTTTGTCTTCACTATTCTTTGGGGCATCCCCTTGTTTACTATCACTTGTTTCCCCACTAGAGCTCCTGTCTCCCTCCGGGCCACCAACTTTCATTTCTGTATTCTTAGTTACTGCCTACACGGACAGCATCTGCACCAGGGGCGATAGCACCATCTGGCCCAGTCCCCTTATTTCCCCATCTGTTATAGAATGCTGTCATATTTTCTATGAAAGCTGTTTTTGATGTTTCCATCTTTTAATACCAAATGTGATTTTTTTTCCATCTTTTAATACCAATGTGATTTTTTCCACAGTTGATTCTCATTTTGACATACTCAGAAATGCTTCCCTGGTTTAATAACTCTCATAGATGATGCCTGAATATCTGCACAAAATGCATGGGCCTATTTCCCACCGAAGTTGCATGTAATATATGCAGAACCCTGTTTTGTTGCTCCCGCTGCAAGCTACATAGTTTCATAATGTGATTATTTTTTATTGTTATCCTGTGTATTCTACTAATAACCTCCTTAAAGTGTAAAACTGTCTATTTGTACATGTATCTGTATGAAGCAATCTTTCTTTCTTTGTTGGGTTTATCAGGGCCACTTACAGCATAAGTAGTATAGAGCCCAGCTTCTTGATGGTATTTATTTATTTATTTATTAATTTTATCATGATACATAGAAGTACAAGGAAAATACAGTGGTTAAGTGTAACATGCCAAAGCCCCTTGTATGCAGAGCATTATGGGCAGACTTAAAATTAACTTAGATTAACTAAGCAATGATATATTCAGTGGTAAACATTGTTGTAATTAAGCACAAATGAGTATTTCAAAGACAGGTCATATGGTCATTTACTGTGTTGCTGTGCATTCAGTAGAATGGAGTATTCTGTTAGGTAATGTAATTAAAAATAACAAAGTTTGATTGGGTCCCAGGTTAAACATTTATGAGATACAATTATTCAGTATTTATTTAGTTGTGGGTGAGTAAGTGATTTTTAAGAAGAGACTTGAATTTATAAACAGACAGTGTTTCTTTTATATTCACAGGTAATGAATTCCAGATTTTTGGGGCCTTTTATGTTCATTGAGTTTTTGCATAGTGTGAGATGGACACGAGGAATATCAGAGAGTGATCTGTGCCTTGTGTTATGGTCCCATGTTCTGTTGAGGAAGATTTGTTGCCCAAGGCTGGGTGATGAGAGAAAAGGAACAAAAGTTCCTTTGTAAACAGAGATAGAAACTTGAAGTTTCCATTAGATTCGGTGGACCCCCTTGCCAAGCCCCAGCAGAGAGGGACGCCCACACTCCCACCCGAGTTCAGTAACCATCTTCCCACCAAAGACTGATAAAGAATTTTCAGCAGAGCGGAAAAAATGGAGCTGGCTAAAAGTAAGCTGTTAACCAGGTGCCCCTCCTGTAGAATGCCTGGCGGGTAAAAGAGATGAGGACAAGCGTCCCCAGAGAGAACGGGGGAAATTTGTCACTGATACTCAGGCGAGAGAGACGTTCACACCCAACGAAGGCTGGCGCAGAAGTGTATGAAGCAATCTTACTGCTGCTAGCTGTAAACTGTTTGGGTGCTTGATAAGGGTGCCTAAAAACCCTGTCAGCTTATGAATCAACCAGAGAATACCTTATTTTTCAACGAATCCAGTTGGGTGTTAGGGCACCTAGAAACTCTGTCAGCTTTTGAATCTAGTCATTTATCTTCTCCTTAATTACAGAGAATCTGAACCAGTTTTTCTCACAGCCAAAGCTATAATTCATAATTTTGAATATTTATCAAAAACATTTTTCTATTAGTATAAATATACAGGTATTAGGTAAGGTTAAGAAACACTTAAAATATCTGCTTACATATGTTTACTGTAGTTTAATCAAGTATTGTACATATAGTAATCAATATATAACACAATCATAAGCTGTAGAGCAATAAAAATATTATCCATACTCAATGTTATTGTATCTTAAGTAAAGCCTTCATGACTTACTTCAAAACAAACTCATTCTTCTAGCATGATCACACGTATAAAAATTATCCAGATATTTCACAACAAAGGAAATTTGTATTCTTAAAGTAACAACTGAAATTTGTATTCTTAAGTAACAAATTAGATTTGTTTTCTTAAGGTAACAAATGAGATTTGTATTCTTAAAGTAACAAATGAGATTTGTACAGTAGGGCCCCACTTATTACAGCAGGTTAGGTCCCAGGTTACCTTCGTAAAGTGGAAAACCGCTGTAAAGTGGAACACCTCTTTTTTTCCACTTATAAATGCATACAAATGCTAGATAACAAGTTTTACACTAACATATATTAAGTTAGTAAGTTTATTCATATATACACAAATGCAGTTAAATAGATTATCATACATAGCAGCATATGTGTAAAGTACCTGGGATAACCCAAAAAAGTCAGACAGTGTGACTTATTTCCATTGGGGGTTAGCAGTAGAACTAAGCATTAAAAACAATAAAAAAGTAAAATACACATATAGTACACTCATTACTTACCTGAAAATATTTGTAGTTTAATCTAGGGTGAGACAAGTAGTATTTATTGTACGAAATCAAGTGTGGTATGTATGGTAGTCACCCGGGCTACCATTACCAGGCCACCCCATCCACATGTAATATTCTATAACATTTTATAAGCATCCCAGAGAGATAAAATGCGTTACAATTCACTCATTACTTACCTTAAAATATTTGTAGTCTTAATGCTGGGTCAGAGGTGAGTAAACAAGATAAAACAAATAAATGAGAGAGAGAGAAAATGAGTATATGAGAGAGGACACTCGTGGAGTTATGTAAGCAAACCAGGCAAGCATGAGTTATGTAAACAAAGTGTACATGTCTGGTTTGTGTACAAGTTACATTGTGTACAAGTTGTTTCTTACGTTGATACGGTAGAAATAAATAAAGAGGAACCTCCCATTCTCATGTAAACATCATTTTTTAGAAGAAATGATGCTCTGAGTGAAGGCATACGAAAGGAATAATTTTCTAGTTACCCTCAGTAACACATTTTCTCTTAAGTTGAACTAGAGAAAACATTATTCTTCCTTCACTTGTAAAAGTTGTCTAGCTCCCACATCTCATATTTATGTGTTTATTTATTCTACTGTGGGGTGTATTTATCATCTTTATGTTATGTATTGTGTTTATTATATAATTTTGAAAAAATATCATAGCTGGATTAATAAAAATGTGTATATTAACGTAATATATGACATTTAATGAGACTCAATGATTATTATTGAGTATTATTACCATTACTAATATGGCATCGCTAGTACAAGTTGTCTGGCTCCCACATCTCATATTTAGTTTATTTATTCTATTGTTGAGTGTATTTATCATTTTTATATGTTATGTATCATGTTTATTATATAATTTAAAAAAATCATACAGGATTAAAAAATGGTAACAGTATTAACGTAATTACGAATTTAATGAGACTCATTGTTATTTTTGAGTTTTTTAATGTGTGCACCCTAGCACAGTTGAAGTTTTTTTGGGTACAGGTCCCCAAAAATTAAAATTATCAGAGTACAGTATATATAAAAATGAAAATAATTTTTAAAAACATTTAAAAAATTTTGGGAGTTTCCAAACAATGGGAAGTGGTGTTTATGGGCTCAGGAGAATGTAAACAAACGGGGTGGTGGGTGATAAAAAGCGAAACGCCATAAAGTGGGGCCCTACGATTCAAAAAATAAAAAATGAATGTGTTTTTTTAATAATAAATTTTGGAATTCTTAAAAAAGAACAAATGAAATTTGTATTTTTAAAAGAAAAAAATAAAATTTTGTATTTTAAGGTAAAAATAAATTTGATTCTTAAAGTAACAAATGAAATTTGTTTTCTTAAACAAATAAAGAGATTTGTCGGGTGTTTCCCCCAGCCATTTACCTTTATCAATGTCAACATTCCCAAATTTTTAAATGAAAAATAAGTATGTATTAACAAATTGACTCCCCTCAATAACATAGCAAGGTAAAAAATTATATCAAAAAATTTGAAAAACTAAAATTAAGAAAAGGGTACAATGTATTTATGCAAAAGCAATAACTTGAAAGATGGAGGCAGTCACGTTGGACCTTCGTAAATGTATTTAAAAACAAAGACATTAATATTGTCTTTTTACAGTGAAAACTAAATTGCATATCAGTGGACCCTTGGTTTTGGGCACATCGATTTTTTGAAAATTTTTTTTTGGCAAAATTTGGCCCGAGTTTCGTGATTAGATCGTCACCAACCCAAAACCAGCCAATTCCCACGCCATTACACTCATGTGCCATTTGTTTACCAAAACGTGACCATCACCCCGGGGTTCATAGTAATAACCATTTTTTTTTTTTGTGATTGCAACTGCTAAAAATCACAGGGCCCAAGGGAAAATATCAAGCCCTTTGGGAAAGAAAGGAGGAACATGATTTAATTCAAGAAGGAAATCATTGAAAAAAATTTAAAATAAGTGTTTACAGACTTTCAGGGGTATGGGAAAAACCCCATTCAACCACACTTCGATCGTGGGAAAGGAAAGGAAAAAAAAGTGTGTTTTTTGTTGCAAAAGGGGTGGATATACTGACAAAAAGGAATCACAATCCTCGAAGAAGTGGGGAGGTTATTGTTTGTGTGGTTTAAAAGAAAAAAAAATTAGCGGAATAGTGTTTTCGCAGTCATAAATGTGAAAAAGGGAAGGCAGTTGCATGACATTCGTAAAGAAAATCCCGCAAAAGTGGGATGCTTGTATTTTAAGGGGCCCGAAAGGTTGGTTTTTTAAGATTTAAGAATTAGTGACATTCCCCATGTGATAAGGGATGGGGAGGGCGCCAGTTCTGACAAAACGCAGTGAGAAGTTTTGTACAGGAGTTTAAGGGGTGCATAGACACTGGGGAATTTTAAACCCAACAAGTGTTGTGCAAACAGGCCCTTTTGGAAGAAAAATGCCCCAAAAAGGGCCCACATAGCGGGGGAAAAGCACTCCCAGGACACAACCCAAAAGGATAGGCTTCTCTCATGTTTTTTTTAATGCTAGGGGGGGTTTTAAAATGAAACCTTTACTGGTGTATCACACTGTTCAAGAAAATAATGTCCCAAGAGTAATTTGTGTTTACGTGGGGAAAGGGTAACATAAAGGGATGGGTCCAAAAC